>CAUYON010021703.1:0-16743 GCA_963573935.1 Arctocebus calabarensis | reverse complement strand
GTGCATTCTGGTTGGGTGCATAAATATTAATAATTGAAATCTCATCATATTGAGTGTTACCTTTAACAAATAAGAAATTTCCATCTTTATCCTTCGTTACTTTGGTTGGTTTAAAGCCTATTGTATGTGCAAATAAGATTGTAACACTTGCTTTTTTGTTTTCCATTTGCCTGGAATATAGATGACCATCCCTTCACCTTGAGTCTAAATTTTTCTTTTAAGGTAAGATGTGATTCTTGTATGCAGCATATATCTGGCCTGAGTTTTTGTACCCAGTCAGCCAACCTATGCCTCTTTAGAGGACAGTTTAAACCATTCACATTAAATGAAACCAATGATAAATCTTGAGAAGATCTAGTGGACATTTTTAATCCTTTTGTCGAAGTGAGTTGGACTTTGATAAAAAGTTTCTGGATGAGTTTACTTTTGTGTTGGGGGATTACGCTGGTCATCATGGAGAATAGGTCTGAGAATATCCTGGAGAGCTGATTTAGTTATAGAAAATTTCTTCAACATGTGGATGTCATTAAAGTATTTAATTTCTCCATCATAAATGAAACTCAGTTTAGCTGGATACAAGATCCTGGGTTGAAAGTTATTTTGTTTTAGGAGATTAAAAGCCGATGACTATTCTCTTCTTGCTTGAAAAGTTTGATCAGAGAGAGATCTGTGGTTATTCTAATATTCTTCCCCTTGTAGGTTATCAATTTCTTGCTTCTGGTTGCTTTCAAAGTTTTCTCCTTCATATATACTTTAGTGAACTTAATTACGATGTGCCTGGGGGATGTCTTATTTGGGTTGAGTCGTGCTGGGGTTCCAAACTGTCTATTATCTGAATTTCAGAATCTCTTGGCATGTCTGGAAAGTTCTCTTTCATAATCTCATGAATAAGGGATTCTGTATCTTGTGAAGCTGCTTCATTGCTTTCTGGGATCCCTATGAAGCGAATATTGGTTTGCTTTTAGTTATCCAAGAGCTCTCTGAGAGAGTGATATGTTTTTGCCTTCCATTTCTCTTGCTCTTTGGAGGTTTGGGAGCTTTCAAAAGCTTCTTCCATGTCAGAAATCCTTTCTTCTGCTTGCTCCATTCTGTTACTGAGGGATTCTACTGAATTTCTCAGATCTTTAAGGGCTGCAACTTCTTGTCTCAATTTGTCAAAATCTTTGGTCATTTTGTCTTTGAAATCGTTGAATTCTTGAGACATCTTTTGGGTCATCTTCTAAATTACTGCTTGAAATTCTTATTCCATCTTTTCCTCCATTCCACTGATCTTATTTGCAATCCAGATTCTGAATTTGATTTCAGACATCTCAGCCATTTGCCTATGCAGGAGATCTTGTGCTGTGTCTGCCTTGTTGTTACTTGGAGGTGTTGGTCTACTCTGAGTATTTGTATTGCCAGAGTTTTTCTGTTGATTCCGCCCTATGGTTGTTTTTCACCATTGCATCTGGCCCTTCAAATGGTGGGTGCAGGGCCGTGCGGTTGTCCGGGAAGTTTTTGGCCAGCAGTGGGCCTGCAGAGAGGCCTGGCAGTCGCAGGTGGGGTCCCTGGAAGAAGGCTTGCCTGTGGAGGCCCCGCGGGTGTCAGGCAGAGGTCCATGCAGTCACCAGGAGTGACCCTGGCTGGGGTACTGGTGGTCATGGGCGGAGTCCCTGGCAGAAAGCAGACCTACAGAAGCCTGGTAAGTGTGGGATGCAGGGCCAGGCAGTGGCCGGGGGAGTTCCTGGCTGGGGGCAGACCTACAGAGGCCTGGTGGTCACTGGCAGAGTCTCTAGCAGACGGCGGATCTGTGGAAGCCCGGCAAGTATGGGTGCAGGGCCAGGCAGTTGCTGGGAGCATTTCTGGCTGTGGGGCACCCTGCAGAGACCTGGAGGTTGCAGGCAGAGTTCCTGGCAGAAGGTTGGCTTGTGGAAGCCCTGCAAGCTCAGGCGCGGAGCTGCACGGTCGCCAGGGGATTTACTCGCCAGGGGCAGATCTTTAGGTGGCCTTGTGGGTGCCAGGCGGAGGCCTGCATGGTCACCGGGGGAGATCCTGGCTGGGGGCAGACCTGTAGAGGCCTGGCGGTCACTGGCAGAATCTCTAGCAGATGGTGGCCCTGCGGAAGCCCGGCAAGCATGGGCGTAGTGCCAGGTAGTTGCTAGGAGCATTTCTGTCCGTGGGCTGCCCTGCAGAGGCCTGGCGGTTGCAGACAGAGTTCCTGGCAGAAGGCAGGTCTGTGGAAGCCCTGCAAGCTCGGGCGTGGAGCTGCACATTTGCCAGGGGATTTATTTGCCAAGGGCGGTCCTGCAGGGGCCCTGTGGGTGCCAGACAGAGACCTGCATGGTTGCCAGGGGAGTTCCTGTCTGGGGACAGACCTGCAGAGGCCTGGCAGTCGCTGGCAGAGTCTCTAGCAGATGGCGGACCTGTGGAAGCCCGGCAAGCACGGGGGTAGGGACAGGTACTTGCCTGCAGCTTTCCTGGCTGGAGGGTAGGGAGGCTTACTGCAGCCCCCCCCATAGTCTTTTCCTGGTGGGTCGCTTGTTCCAGCAGGCCGGGGTGGGGGCACTGCTCAGGGACTTCCTCCCTCAGTCTCAGCGGGGGTTAGGCTTCTGGTTCATCAGGTAAGGAGGAAGTGTATGCAGTAAGTTCAGAATGGTGGGGAAAACTTTAGTTCAGTTTTTCTGCCTAGCAATAGAGTTTTCAGAGTCCCACTGAAAGTGAAACACACCTCACTTCCCACAGCACTCTTCTGTGGGGTGAGACAAGAGGTCCACAGTTCACCACTTGTGTGTAGAAAACTCGCAGGAGCAAAAGAGAAGAATAAAAAGAAAGGAAACAGAAAAGCAAGAAACTCAGAGCTTTCTTGGGGGAGGGGACAGACACTCTTCTTTTCAGATGAATTTTGTACCTGAAGTGTGCTTTCTTGGGTTTGCTGCCATTCTCAGCAGAGGTGATCTGCAGAATTCACTTCTCTCTCTCTGCTAGGCTTCCAGTATTCAGCTTAATTGCACAGTTTCTGGAGGTTATCTTCCTTTTGGACAGAAGCCTTTTTCGGAAGCTGCTTCCAGTCAGCCATCTTGCTCCGCCCCTTCCTCTATTTAAAATCTTAGGAAAGGCAATTAAATTAGAATAAGTTATAAATTGCCTTTGCAATTGAGCCTCAACTATGACCTGGGTTCAGGTTTTATAGTCATGTAAATATATTCCTTTTTCTGTGCTTCTGAGACATTGGAAAGTTTTTTACTCTTTTGATTTCTCACAAGTCAACTTAGTTATTTCTCTTTCAGAACTTGTGAGCAAGGACCCTATTTCTGAAAAGCAAATTGTGCACTGTCATCCCCAGTTATCTTGGTTTGGACAAATTACAGGAGTGAGTCCTCTTTCTATTTGAATGCTACACACCTCTCAGTGGGGGAGGAGGAGGCATAAGGAAACTATTTCCTACCAAATTTTCATTAAAAAATGGCTTTTCCATTTTCTGTCCTGATTGAAGGCAATAACAGGATGTTGGCTTGGAAACCTTGGTGGCTCAGTAGAACCAAGAATTGAAAGCAATTCTTAGATTTATGTAAGAGAATGACTGAGGTGGTACTGATAATTTGTGACACATAGATGTTTTATTTCACCTACATTTTATAGCAAATTCAACTCTATTAGATTTCATACTTAAAAAAAAAACCTGAGCATGTACTGATCCATTTCTTTACAGGCAATATGACTTCACCCATACAAGAAACCCTTTTGAGGGTGAGCTGGTGATGGAAGCAGGGTGAGAGTGAGCCAATGACAGAAACATCAAACATAAAGAACTTTACTCTATTAGATTTTGGCATCATTTAGGCTTCCCAAAGCTATAAGGAGACATTTTTAGGACTTATTGAGTATCTACTATGTGCCAAGCCTTGTGGTATTTGTTAAGAAGACTGGAAGGATTAGAAGTGAATCCTTAGGTGAGTCAATTCACAGATTACAAACTGTTTCCAATTGCATTCTCTCCAGTTGTCACAAAAATTCTTTCAAGTAGTTATTACTGTTTGTTATCCTTTCATAGCAGAGAAAACAGAATCTTGGGTAAGTTAAGAGAATGCTCCGCATTGAGGCTATCGTGAAACATAGACCTTGAGCGATTTGTAACTTACTTCTGATCCACATTTGAGCATCTTTCTCCCCAGAAAACTACAAGATCTTACCTCCCAAGCAAGCATCTAACATGTTAAGAATTGTAAGTTTTCTCTTTCATTCCCTTCCTCCCCATCCTTCTCATTCTCTCTCCCAGACACACACAGACACACACACACATGATGTATATTCAGAGAGCCAGGTAGTCCTCAACTAACTAAAAATGGTCATCCCTTCCATGTAGTCACTTTTGGGTCAAGAACTCAAGTGTTTGGTATAAGTTGTCATATTAATTACAGAACGTGTGGTCTACTGAGGCATTCATAGCTGGCTGACTAGGTTTTCTCAATGTATTCAAGACAGCAGAAGAGATTTCAAAATATCTTTACATTAAAGTATTTGTATTTTGCTGGGCATAGTAGCTCAAGCTTCTAATCCTAGCACTCTGGCAGGCTGAAGCAGTGGATTGCCTGGGCTCAGGAGTTTGAGTCCAGCCCCAATAAGAGCAAGACCCCGTATCTTCTAAAAATAGAAAAACTAACTGGGCATTGTAGCACACGCCTGTAGTCTTAGCTACTGGGGAGGCTGAGGCAAGAAGATTGCTCAAGCCCAAGAGTGTGAGGTTGCTGTGAGCTATGATGTCATGGCACTCTACCCAGGGTGTTTGAGTGATATTCTATCTCAAAAAAAAAAAAAAAAAAAAAAAGAAACTTTGTATTTCATATAATAAAGTTATGTTTTTCACAGAAATATTAGATCATACAGATCCCTATACAGGATAAAAAAACACCTCCCATTGTATACGAAACAAAACAAAAGCAACAAAACAAATCCTAAATTCATTTCACATAGTTAAAAAGAGTTTAATTTTGAAGAGATTTCTAGGGTATATTCTGTTTTCTTCCTTCTGTTTCATCTAAAAAATGGCATCATATAAACAACTTTACAATGCCTATTACTTAATAATGTATTGTGGATGTGTTATAGATGTACTACAGTTAGTTTAATAAACCCCCTATTATTGAACATTCAGAGATTGTTTTTCATTTTCCCTGTTTTCAATGATGTTGGCTAAAAGCAAAATAAATTATTAATAGTTGACATTGAAATTATTCTAAGGAAGAAAAGTATCTTTGCTTGGGATAATATTTTACTAAATCACCCAGATTGGACAGTAAAATCCTAACCCTCTCTGGGCACAAGTGGTATGAGATAGCTGTTTGGGTCCCAAGGAAGATGTATTCTTCAACCCCCACTTCAGAGATGGCCAAGAAGAAGATCTGGGAGGCAGAACTAAGAGCCACAAAGGAAGGGACAAGGGAGCTCCTCTGGGATGGCAGAGCCAGGGTGCAATAGAAGCTCCCCTCTCCACTCCATGATAGAGGGTCCCCTCTCCACTCCACAATAGAAGCTCCCCTCTCCACTCCACAATAGAAGCTCCCCTCTCCACTCCACCATAGAAGCTCCCCTCTCCACTTCACAATAGAAGCTCCCCTCTCCACTCCACAATAGAAGCTCCTCTCTCCACTCCACAATAGAAGCTCCCCTCTCCACTCCACAATAGAAACTCCCCTCTCCACTCTAGCCATTCTCAGACATGTCAAGTTCTACCCAGATAGAGTTAGAATTGTTACTAGCCAGTGACTCTGTGTGTCCCACTCTTTGCCATTTTATTTATTTATATTGGTGGTTCTCAACCTTCCTAATGCTGTGGCCCTTTAATACAGTTCCTGTGGGTCACAACCCACAGGTTGAGAACTGCTGGTTTATATTATTATTTTCCAAATTTCAGATTAATATGAGGATGCTTACGACTAGGTGACAATGTTTGTGCTTGTTAGGTAAGATCTCTGTTGCATTTGTGCCATTCACCCAGGAGGTGTGCCATATACCCTTACACTGTGCCCAGTAGGTGAGAGCACCCCAATCTCTCTCCTTTCTCCCCTCTCCCCACTCGAATTAAATTGAGTCCTTCTCTTGTATGGCTGTGTATCAATTTGTCTACTGGCTTCATATTAGTATCAAATACGTCGGATACTTGTATTTCCATTTTGTAATACTTTACCAAAGAGAATGTTCTCCGGTTCTATCCAGGTTAATATAAAAGATGTAAAGTCCTCATCTTTTTATGGTTGAATAGCATTCCATAGTATACACATAACACAATTTATTAATTCATGAGTTGAAGGGTACTTTGATTGATTCAACATATTGGAGATTGTAAATTGAGCTGTGATAAACAGTTTAGTGCACATGTCTTTATGATGAAATTATTTTTTTTCTTCAGGCACATGCTTAGTGATGGGATTGTGAGATCAATTGAAAGGTCTATTTTGAGCTCTTTGAGGAGTCTTCATACTTTTTTTTTTTTTTAAGACATAGTCTCACTCTGTCACCCTCACAGCAACTTCAAAATCTCAGGCTCAAATGATCCTCTTTCCTCAGCCTTCTGAATAATAAAGACTATAGGTGCCTGCCACAATGCCTGGCTGGTTCATACTTCTTTCCAAAGAGTCTGTATTAGTTTGCAATCACACCAAAGTGTATTGGTGCTCCCTTCTTTCCACATCCACACCAGCATCTGCAGCTTTGGGACTTTGTGATGTGGGCTGTTCTCAGTTGGACTAGGTGATATCACAGGGTGGTTTTGCATTTGCATGTCTCTGATGATTAGGGACAATGAGTATTTTTTCATATGTTTGTTGGCCATTCATCTGTCTTCAGAGAAGATTCTATTCACTTGCCTGGTGATAGATGGGCTTGTTTGCTCTTTTTTTGTTGATTAATTTGAGTTCCACTTAGCAACCCTTTGACAGATTCTTAATATGCTAATATCTTTTTCTATTCTGAAGGTTGTCTATTTGCTCTTCTCCATTTTAAACAGGGTGTTGATCGTAGAGAACCTGACCCTGTTTCATCACTGCATGGTGATTCAGGTAGAAGGCAAGTAATTTGTCTTTGCTCTCAGTAGGAGGACTCTGGACCAAGAGGAGATAGATTTGATGGAGAGACTATTGCCATCATCTTGAGATCCAGGATTTGGTTTGGACACAGTGACTGGATGTTGCTTTCGGCTTTCCCCCTTACTCTTTTCAGAATAGCTGAATTCTTGATGACTAGAAAAAGACATTGAATTAGAGATTTTGAAAGCTTACAGTCACTTGGTTCTCTTTTCTCGCTGGACACTTGGGTGGAATATACTTTCCCAGGCCCCTTGCAGTTAGGCTGGACCATGTGGTGAGTTTTAGTCAAGGGCTGTGAGTAGGAGTGAACTGTGTTACTTCTGACAGACACATTTAAGAGCACGTCTCAATATACTCTCTTTTCTTCTGTTGAAGTGATCCAGGAAGATAAGCATTTATTTCTTGATGCAATATCAAAAGATCATGGAACCTTTGATTGTCTATGCCCTTGAGTGATGTTATGGAGCAAAGCCCTTCACCAATCCATATTTGACATGTGTCACTAGTGAGGGAAAAGACCCTGCAAAATTTCGTTATATTGTCACTGAACTTTGTTCCTAGACCTACTCTGATTAAAGTCTACTTTGAACACACCCTAATTAGAACCTATATTAACCTTTTATGAGGCAATTATTTCTTCTAAGTTTGCTATTTGTGTTTTAATTTTGTTTATCATAAATCACTCAATGTCCCTAGAATTGAAAAGATTTTCACAACTTTGGGCCTAAAATCACCTCCTCTTCAGCAGGTAGATCATCACATAAAAACACATAGGTTAACAGTCTGGATTCTGGAGTCTCACTGTTGCTTCTTTTTTTATGACATGTGTAGCCTATGCAAAGTATGAAGGCAAGAGTTATCCATTGCACCAGTGTTTAAAATACTGAAAAGTTCAATCACTCTAAATGGCTATGGGTAACAGAATGGTTAAAATAAATTACAGTGTAGCAATATAATGGAATAATATGTAGTTATTAAAATCCTGGGTAGATCTCATGTGCTTGCATGGAAGGATGTTCTGGATATATTATTGGTTTCAAAATAAGCATGCAGTTTATCACCTGCAAAGGGGCTGTATCATATAATGCTGTTTCTTGCTTATGTTGCCCCCTTGTAAAATATTTTTAACTTTTACACATTTTCTTTGATACCTTTTATGTTCATAACCATGATTTTTAACTTAAAGGCAAAGCTTTATTTTTTTTTACTGATAACAAATGTGAAACAGTGTTTATTGATTCCTCTACCTTTATCATTAGTGTTTTGGCATGTGTACATATTCTTCCTCTTTGCCCCAAATGTCTTTTAAAAATATAACTTCAGTGTTTAGACCTATGTTATTATTGTCTTATTGTGGGGGAAAAGATCAGGGCTGGGGAACGCAGTCCCAAATACAAAGGAGGGAAAGAGAACTGGAATGAGGCAGGGAAAGGGAGAGAGTGAATGTAAGGGAGTGTGTTGCCAAGTTGGTCTCAGGTTCAGGTCAACCTGACTGCTTTTTCTCACAGAGCATCATTAGAGTAGCAATAAGAAAACTTTGCATCTCTAAATAATCCATCCAGAAGAACACAGAATAATGGTGTATCTTTTGGCACCTATTTCCAATTGGTCAGAGTTTTCTCTACTAAGCATCAACAGCTCTCTACTCTGAGTTGTGCATTTATAAGAATTACTCAGAATTCTAGAGAGCTCTGCATCCAGCTACAATAGAGTAATTGGCATTGGACTTTTCCTTCCATTGAAAACAACTAGAAAACTGGACAAACTCTATGAAGAATTGGGCAACAAGAAGTACAGGATGCTGATCCTTGAGAAGGGAAACAGACAAGGTGAGCCTTATGATTGCCTTGGTGCTTTGTCTGAAAGCTCCTTTCTTCCACAGAGCAGGAAAGGTGGACCCATGTGGAGCAGTGCTAGAATACAAGGCAGTTGGGATTGGCTGAGCAGAGTGGTTGAGAAAAGAAAATTAGGTGGAAACAAATGGGGAGTACCTAGTAAATTATACAGATTTCTTAAAGTGTGGTTTCTTAAAGAAGGGCTTGGACAGCCTGGGCCCTTGGACAAGGGCTGCAGCACAGGCACTAGAACAAGAGCCAAGCTGCACAACCACAGAGGAAGACTTTATGAGGCCTCCCCAACATTGCATACTGTGGATCATGAGCTGAAGGATGATATCAGAAAACAGGATACTCAAGGGATACTTGAGTTCCAGATAAGACAGAGTAGGGAGATTCCCCACATACTTTAGACTTTGAGTTGAGAATATTATGTCTCAGGAGTGACAAACTATAGGATTAAGGATAAAATCTTCAGGATCAAGAGATAGATTCTACTTAATAAAGCATAAAACCACAAGCAATTTGAAGACGTATTAATAAAAATTTGGTGAAAATAAAGAGAACCTCAGAGTAATTTAGAACTCTGTTGAGCAAACTAACAAAAGTTAATTGGAGTTCTGAAGGAAAGAATAGGAAAAAAAATACTTGAGCAAATAAAAGTGGGAAAGTTCCTACATTTGGTGAACACTCAATTCAGATTTAGGAAGCTCAGGAAAAAATACAAGGAACACTAGACCTATATACATTGTACATTATAGAGAAACTACTTAAAATCAAATATGAAGAAGAAATCTTAGAGGAAGTCAGACAAAAAATGATGTGTTACATACAAGATAACAAGAATTTAAGCTAAGAAGGTTTAGGTATATATGCAACTGTGCTGTGGAAGGGTATATTAATTTTAATAGGACCAAAATAATTTTAGTGTGCATATTGTAATCCTAAGAATATTCATTAAAATACTGCAAAATATAGTGTCAAAGGCAATAAAGATTTAAAATTTAATATTAAAAAATAATTACAGTTGAAGAAGTTAATAAAGGAGGTAGAGAATACCAAAAAAGAGAAGGGAGAAATGGAAACCATTAGTAAAATGGTAGACCAAAATGCAGTTGTATTATAATAAATATGAGTGGGTTAAATATTATAATAAAACTGCAGGGTATCAGACTTATAAAGAAATTAGCCCTAACTATGTCATCTATGTGAGAAATAAATCAAATAGAAGGACACAAGCAATTTGAAAGTAAAAGCAAGGAATAAAATGTATTATGAAAAGGATAATCATAACAAAGCTCAAGTGATTATAGTAACATCATAAAAATAGAATTTAAGACAAGGAATATTATCAGAGATAAAGTTAGTATTAGATAATTGTGAATGGGCTAATTAGTCAGGAAGATACGAAAATCATAAATGCATATCTACTCAGTAAAAACGTACCTAAATACACAAAGCAGATTTTTGACATAGAAGGAAAAATGGACAAAGCAATAATTGTGTTGGAGATTTTTAAAGGCTACCTTCTCAGTAATTATAAGGAGGGGAAAAGAAATCAAAAGGATATAGAAGATAGGAAGATAGATCAGGAGTATGAGGAGGAACCAGAAGAAGAAACTGAGGACTGGCCAGTGACAAAGAAGGAGAATCAACCGAGAAAAATATCCTGAGGGACACGATGTCAGAATTGGCTGAAAAGAGAGGTAGCAAAAGGACAGAGAACTGACCTTAGATTAGTGACGTTGAGAGATATTCCATTGGGGTCACATGGAAAGGGAACTTATTCGTGTAAGTTTAGGAAGAACAATGTGAGGAAATGGAGCCACCAGAAAGACTGAAACCTAGGAATATGCTGGGAGGCTTCACTGAGAAAGAAACATTGCAGCTGAGAGTTGATAGATATGAGGATTAATACAGATCTAGAAAGGAGGAAGGAAGCAAGCAAAGTTGTAGACAGATCTTTATAGTGTGAATTAAAGACAACTTCAGATAACAGCTATTTGAAGAAAAAAGGGCTAAACAAAAATTCCTGAAGAAATGGAGTAGACATACATTAGGTGACTAAGAAACAACTACTCAGAATAAGCAAACATCATGGTCAAGGGCTTCCAGTGAAACAGGACTGTTTATTCAGCTATGTGCAAAACACTTAGAACATAACCTCAGAAAAGACATTCCCAGAATTACTGGCCCCAAAGAGTAATCAGTGCTATTGTAAGAGGCTGATGGTGGAGTGGTTGTACCTTAGCCAGAAATTGGCCCCTCCAGGCTAAGTGAGGAACCAGATGCCCTAAAACAGAAGCCCAATGTCTGAGCTATAATAACCATACAAAGACATAAAGAAAGCCCAAGGTGAAATGACCCCCTCTCCCATAATGATATAAAGGCTGGCTAAACCTTATCCCACTCTTAGTACATGTTCAAGTCTACTCTCTACTTTGCAAAGTGGATCAGAGGCATTTTTATTCGTGAAGTGGATAAAACCTAAGGACAACAACTTTAGTGTTCTAGTTGTAAATGTAGCTTTTATGGCTGGTCTAAGAGCTGTCAACAAAGTAATAAAAGGGGTGGGGGTGGCCAGACTGTGTTTTCCAATTCTTATTAAGAGAGAATAAATTCAAACACACACTAAGGTGTTTTGTCTTCTTCAATCAAATATGAAATCAGGTGATAAAATAGTTGGTGAGCTTAAACTTTTTTGAAAGAAGAGTATTAGTGGATGATCTTAGACAGATGAAAGTATCAGGGCCTGTTTATACAAAATAAAGATTATTTAAAACTGAGCCCTTTGAACAACTGCATCCAGGATGAAAATCTTAATTATCTGACAAAAGGCCATTTAATCACTACGAGTTGAGCAAGCTGAGCAAGTACTGAAAAATCTCTCACTTTCCTTCCCCTTTGCAGGTGAAAACATTACTGAAGGTTACTGAAGAAATAGGAGTTGTCTATATTGATGTCTGGACTTACAGTTACCTCAGGAATAGACTACTTAGGAGAAAATGTTGGAGTAAGAAAGTCTATTGCAACTAAATATTTCTCATTACTGCAGTAAATTTTCTAGATTTAAACACAGGATTTTCTTTTTGCTAAGTTTTCTACTTTTCCTATCAAACTTTGCTAGGGATTAGAGTTCACTCAAAATTAGTGTAGTCACTGAAAGGAGTGGGGTATTTATTTTTTTGTCTGTGTGTGTTATGGGTGCAATTTCTTATTTCATGTTTTCCCTTAGGAATGGGCATGAACAAGAGGAGTTAAAAATTTGTTGAATTAAGACATCGTAAATGGAATACCATTCAGCCTTAAAAAGGAATGGAATCCTGTCTTTCATGGTTGGAGCTGAAGGACATCATGTTAAGTGAAATTAATGAGGAACAGAGAGTTAAACACCTCATGTTCTCACTCATATGGAAGCTAAAAAAAAATTGATCTCATAGAACTAAAAGGAGCAGAGGATATTAGAGGCTAGGAAAGGTAGAAGGAAGAAAACTCTAGGGAGGGGTTTGTTAAAGGTTATAAAAATAATAGATAAATGGGAAGAATAAATGCTAGCATTCTATAGCTGTGTAGGATGACTATAATTAACAATGTTATCTTATAGTTTCAAATAGCTAGCATGGTCTCAACACAAAGAAATGACAACTCTGAGGCAATGAGTATGTTGATTACCTTGATCTGTTTAGTATACACCATGTGTATCGATATATCACTATACATCCCATGAATATGTATAATTATTGTCAATTTAGAAAATAATTTAATTAAGAAAACACTTGTTAAGTATGTGACATAATACATATTTTAATTAGTTTGTTTATCTATATCACAGTGAATATAATTTATTCATATCACAATGATTTCAAGACATCGTGTTATACAGAGTAAACACAAACAATTTGTATTTGTCAATTAAAAAAAGACACTGTAATAGTGTAAAAGAAAAAAGGTTAAGAGACTTGGATTCTAGCAGATTATAGCATCCTACAATTAAGTTGGCATGTAACAGTGGGCAAGTGACTTAACCTCTCTGACTTATTTGGTATAAAATGTGAATAATAATCCTGTCTTGTTTATCTGACAATGTGGTATTGGGTACTATATAAAATAACATAGTTGAAGATAGCAGTGGAAGGCAATGTGAATTTAAAATCAAGGTGACCTGAAGACTCCCTGTTGAAATCCCCTTATTTGTACATTCATTCACTTTGAACTTACATTTGGGGAGCCATTGCTCTGTGCAAAGCACAATGTCAGGTACCAGAGACAGACTCGACTCCATCATCAGCCGTCTCTTTAAGAGAAGATGACTCTAAGAACACAGGCATATGTACAGAGTAGAAAGACCAAAATGCTGTGACAGGGAGAGAGAGAAAGGACTAAATAAGTTCAGAAGAATAAGAATCACTCTCCAGCTCAGTACCTTCCAGAATAAGTTCCATCATACTCAGCCATATGGGAAGTTAATAGCTGTTATCTTCAAAAATACACGTGAAGGCTCAGCGCCTGTGGCTCAACAGGCTAAGGTGCCAACCACGTACACCTGAGCTGGTGAGTTCGAATCCAGCCTGGGCCCGCCAAACAATGATGGCTGCAAACAAAAAATGGCCGGGCGTTGTGGTGGGCGCCTGTAGTCCCAGCTGCTTGGGAGGCAGAGGCAGGAGACTCACTTGAGCCCAGGAACTGGAGGTTGCTGTGAGCTGTGATGCCACAGCACTGTATCCAGGGTGACAACTTGAAGCTCTGTCTCAAAAAAAAAAAAAAACCCAAAATACACGTGAAATAAATTTGAGGAACTCTGGCTGAAAACAATGTATAACAGATTTCTTTTCAGCAAGACTTCTTAGAACTCTTCATATTCAAGTATGTGTTATAGATCTCCCAAGGGATAATAAAGCATTGCTTATTTTTTCAAATGATTTACATATAAAACCCATCTTTATTGATGTTTGAATGGCACCTCACTCAGGATTCAGTGCTGTAGAAAACTATTTTCCAGAAACTGTTTGTGCAACCTGTTACTTTTAACTAGATATAAACGTGGAGATGAGAAGAGATGTGCTGGGGAATGAAGATAAAGAAGGATATTATGAGATGATAACTGGAGCTGGGAGCAAAGGGAGAACTTTGCTCAGAATGCTGTGTGAAGGGAAGGCATCAATACAGACAGACCCATGTGACAGGGATGTGTGTGAACAAATGTAAGAGCCCAATTTAGCTGGATACAAGGTGAAAGGGTAAGCCAAAGGCAATTGAGTTTACAACGTCAACGTAGTAACGATGGACCCAGATCATAATGAGACTGCAGTGATAAGCAAAAATACTCCAGATGGTTTTAATAACTCCACCAAGAGAACTCAAAGGTGTGGATCATGATCTGGTTGAGAAATTCCTTCATTCATCTTTACAAAGGCCTGAAGAAAGTAAAAAACTTCCTCCTGTGGGACTGCTTTCCTGGTAGACTTTGCTGCCTTGGGAGCCAACCTAGACTTGTCTTTTTGTGATACCTCTCATATATAACTTAAAGACCTTGCCATTGTTACAGACTAGAAGTGCTTTATGAAACTGCTCACCATTCTTATAGATGTACAGTTAAGCTTATGTGAAAGGATAATTGGTAAGCAATAGGAATGAAAAGGTTTCTGGAAACCAGACTGGTAAGAATGGAGCAAATTCTGCAGTGGCCTTAGTGGGTGGTAGGAGATTGTAGAACTCTGTACACTTGGGGTGTGAGATTGAACATTTACATGCAGAATGAAAGTGAGTCGTGTCTTTGTATGTGACAGCATGTTGGAACTGAGACTCCTGTGTAAAACAGGGAAGGAAGTAGTGCTGTGGTGGTTGATGGCATTCAACTATCTACCACAGATCTAACATAAAAAAGACAAAGAGAAGATGTGAAATTTAAAAACGAATAGCTCCCTGGCCCCTGTCCAGAATGCAAGGGTGACCACTGGAGGGTGGCCTGTCCCCAGAGGCGAAGGCCTCCTGGGACAGTGACCCCATTGGAGCCCAAACTGACTGAGGGTGCCTGGGGCAGATTCTCATGGCTCCAGCTTGTGTCATCACCCCTCAAGAACCCAGGGTTTGCCTTATAGTGGAGGGCCAAGAGATAAAATTTCTTTTGGACACTGGAGCAACCTTTTCTGTACTTCTCTCTAACCCTGGTCTTTTATCTCCCAAATCAGTAACTATACAGGGGGTGTTTGGAAAGCCGGTTACCAAATTTTTCTCTCAGCCTTTAAGCTGCAATTGAGAAGACTGGCTGTTCTCTCATGCCTTCTTAATCATGCCTGAAAGTCCTGCTCCCCTTTTGGAGAGGGACATACTAAATAAAGCAGGAACAACCATTTGTATAAATATGAGACAAAAACCTATTCTTTTACTAGATCTAGAGACTGTAGAATTAGTAAAACATATCACTTCTTTAGCTAAATTTCAACAAATCCTTAAAAACCTCTCAACTACATTTTCACATTCCACACCGAAGGAACTTTTCTCTCCTGGAGATCTAGTCGTGATCAAAACTCTTCCCCCTAATTCACCTTTTCTAACCCCAACTTGGGAAGGCCCCTTTTTTGTTATCTTGTCTTCTTCCACAGCTGTTAAAGTTATGGGAGTCGATTCCTGGATACATCATTCACAAGTAAAATCCTGGAACTCTCCACCTTCTACGAAGACAGATAATGAAGACAACCAACCACAGACCACCTACACTTGTGAGCCAAAAGAAAGTTTGAAGTTATTATTTAGAAAACAGCAAGAAAAAGGCTAATATGGTTTTCTGTTAGCATCACTAAATGAGTACTTCTAAGCTAACACTGTTCTACCTTTGCCTTTTACTGATTATACTAATCAGACTTATGTTTTCCAGAAATGTCATCAAACCACACGCAATAAAGATGGTTCGAGTCCATAAACCCCTGTATCACTCTCCCTCCAGAGAAACCCTGACTGCCCCCTTCTATCATCGCCCGATTGAGCAGGAAGCAGTTAGATCGAGTCTTCGCCCTTTTTCCCTAACAGCAGTTAGAGTTTCTACTCGGAGAGGGATAATTGATACAGGACAAAGCAGCCCTACGACCACCACCTTGGCCCTGGCGGTGTTGATGCTGTGGCAGATGGAGGAACAAGCTTGTGGAAGGGCTGGACACCTGTGCGGAAGACACTGGAGCCTTGCTGTCTCCTTCCCATGCTCTTCTGGCTAGTCCATTTCATGGATGGCCCTTGCTATCTCCTCCTCCTGCACATCTGACTGGTCAATATCATGTCAGTTTCCAGGGCCTGGGTCTTCCTTAGACAGCTGGCTGTAACTGATGAACACCCACGCCTTAAGAAGTTCTGGCAAAACAACTCCCTGGGACTACCCCTGACCTTGGCTGGACCTTGGAGAGGGAGCAGGAGAGTTTGTTCCCCTCCTGGGTCCTCTTTGCCTGGAGGTTTGGTTTTTCCTCTACTTGTAATTCTTCTTTCATGTAAATAAATCCTGACTTATCACTACTCTTGTGGTCCGTCAATTCCTTCTTCGAATCGCAGAGACCAAGAACCTAAAATTCCGGTATCACTGGGAATAGACTTCAGTGACTTCAAAAGAAAGAATAAATGCACATAAATCATGATTTTTAAACGTTTTTTTTTAATTTTTAATTTTTTTTTTTTTTTTTTTTTTTTTTGCAGTTTTTGACCGGAGCCGGGTTTGAACACACTACCTCTGGTATATGGGGCCGGCACCCTACTACTCTAAGCCACAGGCGCTGTCCAATCATGAAAATTCCTTAAATTAATCTCACACCTTAAAAAAATAATTGAGCCATTTATGTTTCCCTCCCATGGGGGTTGCTTAAACC
>CAUYON010021699.1:0-16140 GCA_963573935.1 Arctocebus calabarensis | reverse complement strand
ACCCATAGTTCCCATTGAAATACTGGTAAGTTTATTGATTTAACTTTATTTGTTCTTCATTTTAAATATTGTATTTGTTCCCATTTTGTTTTTTTACTTCAAAATAAGATATGTGCAGTGTGCATAGGAATTTGTTCATAGTTTTTTTTTTTAAACTATAGTCCGGCCCACCAACGGTCTGAGGGACAGCGAACTGGCCACCTGCTCTAGGGAATGTGGCCAGGCAAAAATGTGGATCATACCCATTTCTAGCTGCAAAACTCTCCTTTCTCTGAGCTGTTTTTGTGGCTTTTCTGGATCTTGTGAAAATTACTTTCCTCCCTAGAGACACTAAGATGGTTAAGGAGTATTAGTTTTACTGAGGATGGTACCTTTAGTTAGAAAGTTCAAAATCCAGAAATATCAGCTGTCTGCCCCAGGATTTTGCTCCCTTTGCTTCCAGCCCTGCCCATCTTTAGCACATGAAAGAGTCTGCAGGGTGTCTAAGGACTTAAACCCTTTTTTCTTTTGGCTGGGGCTGCCTTTGAACCCGTCACCTCCAATATATGGGGCCAGCACCCTACTCCTTTGAGCCTTAGGCGCCACCCAGGACTTAAACCCTTTAAGGAACTCAGAAAAGAAGCCACTCACACCCTTTTTGAATCTTCTCTTTTGCCTGTGGAATCTGAAAAGTTAAGGACAGATTCCTCTCAGATGTAAAACTCTGTTCTCTTTTATATTGTGTTACTTAATTTGTTTGGCTTTGAGGTGTATCAAAAATTACTTTGTATTGGTAAAGAATTTGGTATGTGTAATGGCTAAATTTCGTCTAGGCTCACCTGTATGTCCCCTTAGAAAGACAATGGTAATGGCCAGTGAGTGTTGCCAACAGTGAGAGTTTTAAACACTGACTACAGAGCCTTTGCTAATGTGTCTTTGTATCTTTGTGTGTGTGTGTCTTTAAGTGTTTATGGTACCAGATTGGCTTGTAAGTAAATAAACACTTGTAAATAAAGTAAATAAGCTCAAATTCTTTTCAAGTTTACATGTTAGAAATTATTAGTAGATATAAAGAGTTTGAAATTGTACATAAATAAAACATCTTCAAAATTTAGACACTCCTTTTTATTTATTTATTTATTATTTAATTTTTTCTTTTTTGAGACAGAGCCTCAAGCTGTCACCCTGGATAGAGTGCTGTGGCATCACAGCTCACAGCAACTTCCAATTCCTGGGCTCAAGTGAGTCTCCTGCCTCCGCCTCCCAAGTAGCTGGGACCACAGGCGCCTGCCACAACGCCCAACCATTTTTTGGTTGCAGCCGTCATTGTTGTTTGGCGGGCCGGATTTGAACCCGCCAGCTCAGGTGTATGTGGCTGGTCCTTTAGCCTGTTGAGCCACAGGCACTGAGCCGATACTCCTTTTTATTTAGAACACACTCACCAGCAGGTTTATACTATCTCAACTAAATGGATAAAGGTCATAAATCGGTTGCTTCTATATTTTTAATACTTGCTTAACTTGTCTATAAAATTATATCTTTAGGGCGGTGCCTGTGGCTCAGTGAGTAGGGTGGCCGGCCCATATACCGAGAGTGGCAGGTTCAAACCCAGCCCTGGCCAAACTGCAACAAAAAAATAGCTGGGCAGTGTGGCAGGCACCTGTAGTCCCAGCTACTCGGGAAGCTGAGGCAAGAGAATTGCCTAAGCCTAAGAGCTGGAGGTTGCTGTGAGCTGTAACACACACCATAGCACTCTACCGTGGGCAACAAAGTAAGACTCTGTCTCTAAAAACAAACAAAAAATATATCTTTAAATTTCAGCCTTTAGGCTGAGGTGAAGCCTAGAAAACAAAACACTGGCCCACTTTTCTGGGCCCATCTGTGGTGCCAACCCTCCAGATACCATAGAAGGATAACATCATCTAGACACAGTCCTTTGTCCTGGGCTTTGTATCTGATGTGAAATTAAAACACATGCTAGAATTTTCACTAAAAATTAGGGTTATGGGCAACACCTGTAGCTAAGTGGCTAGGGCATCAGCCACAATTACCAAGGCTGGCAGGTTTGAACCCAACCCTGGCCAGATAAAATCAACAATGACAGCTGCAACAAAAAAAAAATGGCTGAGCGTTGTGGTGGGCACCTCAGCTACTTGGGAGGCTGAGGCAAGAGAATTGCTTAAGCCCAAGACCTTGAGGTTGCTGTGAGCTGTGATGCCATGGAACTCTACCAAGGGTGACATAGTGAGACTCTGTCTCAAAAAATATATAAGTAAGGCAGTACCTGTGGCTCAAAGGAGCAGGGCACTGGCCCCATATGCCAGAGGTAGAGGGTTCAAACCCAGCCTCGGCCAAAAACTTAAAAAAAATAAAATATATAAGTAAATAAAAATACAAATTGGGGTTACTAAAAGTTAACACTGTAATTAACATATGTACCTGAAACTACTAGATGTAAGAGAAACAATTCTATATGCAAGATACATAAGGAAAACAGAATGTGTTTTTGGCAAGAAAGAATATTATGAGAAAACAAAGAGTGTGGTTTTTGTTTAGAAAAAGTAAAGTTGCCTAGTTATTTGTTTTAAAAATTGTTTAAAGGAATATAAAAAGAATAATAGATAAAACTAAATGAACATAAAAATTTGGGAAAGAGGCTAGGTACAGTGGCTCGCACTTATAATCCTAGCACTCTGGGAGGCCCAGGTGGGTGGATGGCTTGAGCTCACAGGTTTGAGACCAGCCTGAGTCAGAGCGAGGCCTTGTCTCCAAAGATAGCCAGGTGTTGTGGTAGGCACCTGTATTCCCAGCTACTTGGAAGGCTGAGACAAAGAATCGCTTAAGCCCAAGAGTTTGAGGTTGCTGTGAGTTGGGACACCATGACACTCTACCCAGGGCCACAAAGTGAGACTCTGTCTTAAAAAAATTTTTTTTCTGGAAAGAAAGGAAATGGTAAAAAAATGACAAAAGATCATAAGAGGTTTATCAAAATCTTATGTTCTAACAGATTAAGATTGAATAGATTTGTTTATAAGGTTTTATTAAAATTAGCTTTAACATTTAATACACTAATATAAAGATAAAATCTATATTATGCAAAATAGATTTTCATATACTATTAATAGTGACAGTAAAAAAATTTTGTTCATCTGTTGAATAAACTGCAGAAGGGATAGGAAAAAGAGAGATTCAATTTGCCTTTTGTTTGTCTTTCTTTTTGTCTTTGTAGGTCTTATGACTCTTTGGAAAACTGAGTCTCTTCCCTTTCCAAGAGTAAAGTTTTTGCTTTTAAAAATCCTTGAATTTGGCTTGGTGCCTGTGGCTCAACAGGCTAAGGCACCAGCCACGTACACCTGAGCTGGCGTGTTCGAATCCAGCCCGGGCCCACCAAACAACAATGATGGCTGCAACCAAAGAATGGCCGGGCGTTGTGGCGGGCACCTGTGGTCCCAGCTACTTGGGAGGCGGAGGCAGAAGATTTGCTTGAGCCCAGGAATTGGAGGTTGCTGTGAGCTGTGATGCAACAGCATTCTATCCAGGGTGACAGCTTGAAGCTCCGTCTCAAAAAAAAAAAAAAAATCCTTGAATTAGGGTGGCGTCTGTGGCTCATCGAGTAGGGCGCCGGCCCTATATAGTGAAGGTGGCAGGTTCAAACCCAGACTTGGCTGAACTGCAAAACAGAAAAATAGCCGGGTGTTGTGGTGGGTGCCTGTAGTCCCAGGTACTCGGGAGGCTGAGGCAAGAGAATCGCCTAAGCCCAGGAGTTGGAGGTTGCTGTGAGCTGTGATGCCACAGCACTCCACCCAGGGCGATAAAGTGAGACTCTGTCTCCACAAAAAAAAAAATCCTTGAATTATTCCTGTGGTTCCATGGATAACTTATTTTACAATGACCTACAATTCTATTTTGTAATATCAAGTGTTTTAAACCTTTGATGTTTTACAACTTTCAAAAATAAACATTCTAAATTCAATCTTTCCCCGCAAAACTACCTTTTGGAATATTATAGCCAATGAACGTCCGAGACATATTTGGCTTATTTAGTGTGTTAAACCACACAGAAAACATTGTCAAATATAAATGATGTTGACTGTGTTAGATAATTGCAAAACTTACTTCATTTCCCTAGCCCAATTACTCACTGAAAATTTCAAACTTAGGACCTGCCCCTAACGGCTCTTCCCACCAGAGTAGTAACTCCTTATTGGCTATTCTACCATCCCATCACCATTCTAAGACTTCCTCTAACTGAACCTATATAAGGGTGTGCTTTTCTTTGGACTCTCTCTCTCTTCCTCTCTCTCTCCTCACTTCTCTCTCTCTCCCCTTGGTGCTGCTCTGCAGCATCCCTCACCAATAAAGACCTTTCATACAAGCCTTGGTGTTCTGTGAGATCTCTGCTGGTTGAGTGCCACCACCCTTTCATCTGGTGTCAGAAGCAGGATCTAATTAGGGAGCGCTTCCAAGGGTAGTTTTCAACCCTTCCATGGGGTTTTAGCTCCTGAGAACTCCCTATCCTCTTCTCAGGACACTCACCACCGCATTGGCTTGTGTCCATCTGCCAAGGCGCTCTAACCAGCACTCAACACCGGTCTCAACCAAACTTGGTGAGTACCCCTATGGGAGTGAGTTTTCCCTAATCATGGGCTGGGTTGCTTACATTCCTGGTGATTCACCTGTTTCTTGAGACTTCAGTTCCCTATTCCCATTGACCTTGCATGGCCTAGCTCAGGGCTTCCATGCTTTGCACGAAAATTCCTGGTGCCAGGTCTCAAGATCCAAGGGTCTGTACTGATCCGGGTACAGTGATGACTGTCCTGGACTATGTTCTCATTTTCACAACCAGCAACAAAGTAGTGGAGACAGCTGCCCTTTGTCCTGGTCCTCCCGTGATTCTACTCACGCTTTATTTCTGCAATGAATTGCCATGGCTACAGGCTATTCTATCCCACCTAACTCCCCCTTGGGGTGCTTATTACGCCACCTAAATAAAATTAGGATTAGACTTAAAGCCAAAAAAATTAATTAAACTCTCTACCCAAATTTGGCCACTTTACAAGCTAAACAACCAAAGTAATCTGGCCAAGCTATGGTTCATTTGATTTTTCTTTAATTTGAGATTTATATAACTATTGTGAGCACCTTGGCAAATAGAGCGAGATCCCCTATGTTCAGGGCTTCTCCTATCTTAGAACCAAGCCTAATTTATGTTCTGGTAATTCCAAAATTCTTGTAGCAAAGGAATATTCCTACTCAATATCTCCCTGAACCAAATCTATTCAACCCAACCCCACCATATTCGGTTCCTCCCTCAACCACACAGTTGCCTCTACCTTCTGTCCCTCCTACTTCCCTGTCAACCAATCTGAGCTCATCTCCTAACTCCTCACCTCCAGCTAGCCCTCAGAGTTCTTCAGTGTAGTCCCTCAGTCCACCTCCGGCTACTCCAAGAAACACTTCCGGACCTCTTTACCCATTTCTTCCTCAAGCTCCTCCATATGATGGTCCTACAGTGCCACCGTGTAACAATGTAAACAAATTGCAAACTAATTCTACTACATCCACTACTCACACTTCACTTCCCTCCGGTCCCCTCACCTGCTCCCCCTCCTGTTAGTCTCCAAAATTAGAGAAACCTTCCTTCTCACTTCCTGGCCCTGCTCCGCGAGCCAATACTCTAACCTCTGAGAAGTGCAAACAAGTGTGGGAAAGGGTGAAAGAGGCAGCAGATCAATTTTATTTTATTTTATTTTTTTTTTTTTTGAGACAGAGCCTCAAGCTATCGCCCTGGGTAGAGTGCTTTGGCATCACAGCTCACAGCAACCTCCAATTCCTGGGCTCAAGCGAGTCTCCTGCCTCCGCCTCCCAAGTAGCTGGGACTACAGGCGCCCGCCACAACACCCGGCTATTTTTATTTTTGATTTTGGTTGCAGCCGTCATTGTTGTTTGGCGGGCCCAGGCTGGATTCGAACCCGCCAGCTCAGGTGTACGTGGCTGGCGCAGCCCGCTGAGCCCCAGGCACTGAGCCCAGATCAATTTTAAATGTCAAACAATGAGCATCCTACAGGTGACACTGCAGTCCCTAACTGCCAGCCAAATTGAAATTATAATAATAATGCTGGAAGAAAAGGTACAGACATTTTTATTACCTGCATTCTTTGTGGACTTAGAGCTTCCGCCAAAAAGACTGTCAATTATAATAAATTATGGAAGTCATAAAAGATAAGTCTAAGAATCCTTCAGCTTTCCTCCAACGCCTTACTGAGGCTTTTGTTAAGTATATGCTAACTTAGGTCCTGAAACAGTAGATGGGAAAAACATTCTCATAACTTATTTCTTTAACCAAATTTACCCTGACATCAAACTTAAGCTAAAGTACTTGGAGCACAGACCTCTGACGGCATCCCAGGCTGTGATCTTAGACACAGCCTTTAAGGTTTACATGGGGCAAGATGATGTTTTCCGAAGGAAAATAAAAAATCTCAAACTAAGATTATCAAATGCTAGCTCAAAACATTATAAACAGTGTCACTGAGGTCATCATTCCTAACCTGCCTAAGTCATCAGGGGCCAAAGGCCACTTCATGACTTAACCACCTGGACCATGCTACAAATGCTGTGAAGTAGGCCACTGGGTACAACATTGCCCCAATCCCTGACCCCCCCCAAGGCCATGCCCTCTTTGCAAAAGAAAGGGCCATTGGAAGGCTGACTGCTCCTTGGCCCAGAGAGGACATGGGGCCAGCCAACCTGCGGCACCCACAGCAGACTTGTTGGGACTTGCTTCTTCTGAAGACTGACAAGACCCTGGCTTCTCTCACCTGATGAAGATCACCTCTGCAGAACCAAGGGTAACCCTGATGGTGGCAGGTAGGAGATCGCCTTCCTATTAGACTTAAGAGCTAACTTCTCAGTTCTTTCTTTTTTTGAGACAGAGCCTCAAGCTGTCACCCTGGATAGAGAGCTGTGGCATTACAGCTCACAGCAACCTCCAATTCCTGGGCTCAAGAGAGTCTCTTGCCTCCACCTCCCATGTAGCTGGGACTACAGGCGCCCGCCACAAAGCCGGGCCATTTTTTTTTGGTTGCAGCCGTCATTGTTGTTTGGCGGGCCGGGCTGGATTCGAACCCACCAGCTCAGGTGTAGGTGGCTGGCGCCTTAGCCCGTTGAGCCACAGGCGCCGAGCCTAACTTCTCAGTTCTTAAAAAGTTCAGCAGTCCTACCTCCCTGTCACCCACCTCTATTGTCAAGGTAGAGGGTTTTTCCCACCGTCCATGTCAAACTCCTTTTTTACACTGCATGATTGGCAATTTCTCATTTATACATTCCTTTTTGGTGCTCCCTTCCTGTCCAGTTCCCTTTCTGGGATGTGACATACTTTCCAAATTAAGTACCGCCCTCACTTTTGATCTTAAATTGATAGATGCTGACCCATCTCCTGCCTCACTCTGCCTCATCCTTTCCCAAGCCATTAAAGACCTGTTGCCCTGGCCTATTCCACCAGAGCAAGTAAATCCTAAGATTTGGAATACTAAAACCCCTTCATTTGCTTCTGCTCTCCAATTCTTGTTAAAGAACAACAAAAAAACCCCTCTGTTTTTCCTTCTCAACGTCAATACCCACTTCCCCAATCTAATCTCCTAAGACTTCAACCTATTATATAAGACAGGATTGAGCATTCTTCCCCCTTCTCAAGGATACCCACATAATGGATGTTTCCTTTACTCTTTTTTTCCTTCTAACATTCACTCTTCCTTATGTAAGATGTAGATTTCCTTGGTTCTCATAAGAATGAAACCTTTTTGTCTCACTATTCTCCGTTCAATACTGAAACTTCTAAATTCCCTTTTGGAAGAACAGCCACAGATTTGCCTGTGGTTCTGTGGTTTGTGTTTTTCCTGGATGTGTCCACAACTTAGACTTAATAAACCTGTATTGATTGAGATCTTTGTCTCAGTCACTTATTTTGGGTTGACAGACCTTCCAATCATTCACCTGTGTTGTAAGATTAACTGCCTCTTTTATTGTCCTGTACCCAACTTGGATCAAGTGGTGCCTAAGACCCTGTCACACTTTCAGTGTGGAATGTTAAACATACTTTTCCCCAAAGAAAAAGACCACCTCAACCAATCAGATCATTGTCACTATGCATTAAGCCTTACATACATGCTGAAATTCTACTAAGCTTCCCTAAGCTTTGTAGCTATGATTCCAAACTCATACACTTCAGAACTGACTTGCATTCTTTGGAATCCGTGCTTCCCAGAGAGCTGTCCTCAAATTTTGTCCTTGAATAAACTGTCTTTAAATTAGATTCTGACCCTTTTCTTTATTGTAGGTTGACGAGAAAAACATTTAAATCTAGCGATGAAAATTTCATTTAAAAGGAAAACTGTATTGGCAAAAATGCCTTCAAATAAAAGAGTAACAGAAATCATACGTGTGGATAAAGGTTTTTGGTAAATTTCCTAGGAACTAAGAAGTGAAAGTTTCTAAATGACTGGATAAAAAGCCTTTTTCAATTACAGGGGTTTTTAAGTGTTTGCCTTCAACAAAAATGGTGAAAGCCCAATCAAGTTACTAGCTAACACAAATTAAAAGAGACTGACGATAGATCAGGGTGAACTCCTTGGCATTTAGCCCGAATGCGTTCACCGAGCGGAGCGGCGCCGCTGGCCTCACTCCCCGCCCCTCCGGGTCCGGCGGATCCCGACCTCGCCCACCCCAGCCTCCTCCCTCCAGCCCTTCCTCCTCCCTCCTCTTCCTTCCAGATCTCCCCTCCTCTGCACCCCCCTCCCCCGCCTGTTCCCCGCCCCTCCCCACCCTTTCTCTCTTCCTCTGCGCTCTCGCCCTCCCTTCATCCCGCGCCTTCTCAGTCGCGCGCTCTCGTAGGGGAGGTCGCAGGCCGCGCACGAGCGCGCAGTAGACGTCATCGCGCGCACGGGGCGGGGAGGCGGGTTGTGGCGCCGTGCATGCGCGCTCCTTGGTGCATGGCGGGGAGCCCAGGTACGGCGACCCGAGGCCACGCACCGAGAGGCGAAGGCTGGACGGAGAAAGACTGGGCGGGGCGGATGTTAGTGCAGGGGCGGAGCTCGAGGGGGCGTGACGGGCGTATTCCGCCACGCCCCGCGCCCCAAATATCGCGCGAGCGTTTCTTCCTGACGCGTGTGGGGGCGGGGCGCGTCGCGGGCGCCGGCGGGTGCGTTTGAATCTGGTCCCAGCGCGGGAAGCGGCGGGGCCGGAGTTGCCAGGAGTTCCACGGTGAGCGTCCGCCCGCGGCCAGAACGGGGCTCGGGGAGGGGCCGGGGGTCTGCGGAGCGGGCGGGCGCTCCCCTAGGCGGCGGGTCGGTCCCGGGCTCCGTCACCCCGGGCCGCGGTCCTGTCACGGCGGGTCTCCGCCCCGTGGGATCGCGCGGGTGGCGCTGCGAGCTCCCCGCCCGCTCGGGGAGCCCCGGGCCCGACACTGGACCTCCGGGACGAGCTCCGTGGCCTGGCGGCGGGCCTCTGGCGGGGTCTGGGAGGGTAGTTGGCGGGAAGACTAGGCGGTGGGTGGGAAGGTGACGGAGCTGCGTCTAACGCCGCCTTAGATCCGGACCGGACTGCGAGGGAGCCCTGCCCGGGGTCGGCGGGGCGAGGCTGAGTGTAAGTCGAGAAGCTCACGGTTAGAAAGGTGGGCTCGCGGCGGGAGGGCGGCACGGCCAGCCCCGTCTCCAGAAACGAACAGACCAAACCGTGGAGGCCGGCGACCTCGGGGAGAGTAGGCAGCGCGGTAGTAAGTTCCGTCGTGGAGGAGGTGGGTGCTGTGTCAGACTCAAGTGCTGAAGGGTGCGCTTGGATGGGGCGAGCACACACCTGACTAGGATTATGAAAAATGCCCAAAAAGCACCTTGTTGGGATCTTGTTTGTTTTTCTGTTTATTTTTGGAGACAGTGTCACTTTGTAACCCTCAGTGCCGTGGTGGCCTCAAAACTCTCAGCAACCTCAGACTCCTGGCCTCAAGCGATCCTCCTGCCTCAGCCTCCAGAGTAGCTGGGACCACAGGTGCCCGCTACCAGGTCCGCTAATTTTTGTGTGTTATTAGAGGCGGGTCTCACTCCTCTTCAGCTGCTCTTAAACTCCTGAGCTCAAAGGATCCTCCCACCTTGGCCTCCCAGAGTGCTGGGATTACAGGCGTGAGTGTGTCTGGCCTGTTTGTTTTTCTAAAATGATGAACTAGTCGTTATCCATCATGGTGCTTCCTGGCCACACTCTCTGCCCTCCCACCTTTTTTTGGCCTGTAAAAAGTTGCAGTCATAACCAGGTTCAGCGACTCACTCTGGGAGGCAAAGGCAGGAGGATTTCTTAAGCTCAGAGTTCAAGACCAGCCTGAGGTAGAGTGAGACCCTTCTCTATTCAAAAGAGAAAAACTAGCCAGGTATCAGTGGCAGGTGCCTGTAGTCCCAGCTACTTGGGAGGTAGAGGCTGCTGTGAGCTATGACACCATAGCACTCTACCCAGGGTGACAAAGTGAGACTGTTTCCAAAAAAAGTTGTAGTCATGAGTTCTTTAAGAATAGGGATATGTTCTGAGGAATGTGTCCTTAGGTGATTTTGTCATCATGGAACTCTCAGGGAGTACTCAACACACCCCTAGATGGTGCAGCCAGGACACCCTGGGCTGTAGGTCTGCACAGGTACCACTGTGTTGACACTGTCAGCAGTCGTACCCAGTGCTAAGTATCTGTGTCTAAACACAGAAAAGGTGCACTAAAAATATGGTATGAGAATTTCATGGGACCACTGTTACATACGGCCATTGTTGACCAAAGCAATGTTATGTAGCAGTGACTTTAGTGCATAGCTTGGCTATTTGAGGGGAGGATTGAAGTGGCCACAATGCAGTGTTATTTATGTGAGGGATCGTTCAAGTGAGGTTACCCTCTACTGTGTCCATTTTACACATTAAGAGCTAGTATTTATATAATTAAAATGACTCCCTGCCTCCACAATTATTGGTGGTAATTTTCCATATTGCTTCATTTATCATGGTGCAGTGGCTTTTGTTTATTTTTGAAGTGGGAACCCTCTTGTGAATTTGTTCCATCATGTGCTGTTACTTTGTCTTTAGCTTGCTGTCTTTTGAGTAAAGCACCGCTAGCACCAGGTGTTGGGACTGTGCAATAGGGTTTCCTGGGGGAGACACAGGCAGAAAGGAGGGGGCCGCTTGGTCCCTGAGCTCTTATTACCCCACAGGCAGGAGGAGGGTGCTGTGGCCTAACAAGCTCCCTGGTGACCCCAGGGCCACTGTTCTTCATCTCACTTTGAATAACAAGATGACTCTCACAGTGGGATTTTTTTTTTTTTTTTTTTGAGACAGAGCCTCAAGCTGTCACCCTGGACAGAGGGCTGTGGCATCACAGCTCACAGCAACCTCCAATTCCTGGGCTCAAGCGAGTCTCCTGCCTCCGCCTCCCAAGCAGCTGGGATCACAGGCGCCCGACACAACGCCTGGCCATTTTTTGGTTGCAGCTGTCATTGTTGTTTGGCGGGCCCCGGCTGGATTTGAACCTGCCAGCTCAGGTGTACGTGGCTAGTGCCTTAGCCTGTTGAGCCACAGGCGCCGTGCCCACAGTGGGATTTTTTTGATGGAGGAGTGGTGCTTTAGAAGGGGAGACTCTTCAGAATTTAGCAGTTGGGAGCAAATTGTCCTGCTGAGGTGCTGCGGAGGGAAGGTGTGCTTCCTGGCATTGCAGAATCCTCTTTCCTTAGTTGGTAACTTTATTGACAATACTGTGATAGCATACATATTATCATTGATACTATGTTGATAATATACCCAATAATGGAAATAAGTAAATTACTTTTCAGATATTACAACTTGTTTTATGTCAAAATGTTGTTAGAAACTATCTGCCATAGGTGGCATAGGAATTCTTTTTCAGTTCTTAGATGTTAATATCAAATTAAATCTTGTAGGAAAAGCTATATTTGCAAATGCAAGTTCCATTATGACTGTGTTTTCCACTAGGGTCACAAAATAAATGCCATTTGAACAGCTTCATCTATCATGGAAAAACGTGGGACATTTGTACAAGTGGTGTCTAAGGAGCTGGTTGGAGAGTTTCTGCGATTTATTCAACATGATGTAAGTTTCATGTTTTATTTTTGCTTTAATGTGATTTTGAATTAATAATGCTTTATAATCATTATGTCCCCAAATGAAATATAGTTATCTCAGTGAATCCTAATGACCAGTGTTTGTTTAAAAAAAGAAACAAAACTCAAATCAGCCTGCTGATGAACTAACCTAAGATGTAAAAGACAAACAGAAATTTACCAAGGAGAGAGATGGGGAAAGAATCATCTAACCTCAGGGATCACTCTGAAGACTGGAGAAGGTGTGTTGTGTGTGAACTTGAGGGTCAGCAGGGAAAAGCAGCAGGTGAGGCTGGGGGCTCAGCTGCACAGCCTTTACCATTTTAGGAGGTTCATATTTTATCTTGAGAACTGGGAGTGACCTGTGTGCAAGGGAGAAAGAGAACAAAAGAGACGGAAAGAAAACTAGTGGATGGAGGTAAGGAAGGAAAAATAATGTTCGCTGTTCAGAAATATTCTTGTGGCTGCATGTGAAGAATAGGTTGGGGGGACCAGCACTGCAGCCGTGGAATAGTTGAGAGTTTGTGCTCTTTGTGCTGGTGGGTGAGTGAGGACCGGAGGTAGGAAACTGTCATGTGGTGAGGCAACAGTGCTATTGGGGCTGACTGGGTGTGGGGAGTGTAGGGAAAGGCCCTGGAGGACCTTCTGACCAGCCGGCGCCAGACAGTGAACTGATGAACATAGGAAGGGCAGGTTTGGAGGTGCTGGGTAGCTGTGGGCAGGAAAGTGCAGGGAGGTGGCCAGCAGGAGATGGATGGGCATGTGTAGAGATAGGTTGGGTGCAGGCATCATGGGAGAGCCTGGGGTTGCCTCTGTTAAAGCGTAGAAAAGGGTCCAGGGACAGGGCTCCGAGGTACTGACTCCAGACTACGTGGCTTGGTGCAGGAGACCCCAGCCCAACTGCCTCACTTATTCTGAGTAGGTGGTGGAAATTGAATTAGTGGCAACAAAGAATTAGAGAAGCTAATAATGAATTTGTTGCTAGCAACATGTAAGAATTATTTTTCTTTATGAGAGAAATGAGCTTATGACATGATTTGGTATTATAAAATAATCTGTCGTAGTCTTAAAAACAAGACTGCACAGACTGGGTGCAGTGGCTCCTGCCTGTGGTCCCAGCTACTCGGGAGGCTGAGGCAGGAGAATCCCTGAGCGCAGAGTTCTAAGCTGCAGTGACCTGAGATGGTGCCTCTGTACTCCAGCCTGGGCGACGGTGAGACCCCATCTCAGAAAGAAAGAAAACCAGCACAAGTTCTCAGGTACCGCATCACCACACAAGTGTTCATAAGAGCAAATTATTTAGGTATGTAAATGTTTGCTTTAGCAGTGGGAGTGGATATGACTTATATTAGAAATCCAGTAATATTGTAAAGTCTAAATAAAAGATTGTTGTTGCAAACAGCATGTCATAGTGTTAAATCACAGCAAACTAAATTGGTAATGAAGCTAAGTTAATACTAATGTGAGATCAGAAAGCAAAAGTAGCATCTCAAAAATCACACTGGTTAGCCGGGTGCTGTGGCGGGTACCTGTGGTCCCAGCTACTTGGGAGGCTAAGGCAAGAGAATCGCCCAAGCCCAGGAGTTGGAGGTTGCGTAAGCTGTGACTCCACAGCACTCCACCAAGGGCGGTAGAGTGAAACTCTGTCTCTACAAAGAAAAAAAAAAATGACACTGGTGGCCCCTGCTGACAAATGCCTTTCCTAGGTGCCTTGTTTCCTGCTGCCTGTTGTGTGCAGTGGCGTCTCTGTGGTGCTGCCTGGCAGCCAGCACATGTCTCGGGAGAACACTGAGTCAGTCTTCATCCTACTGAGGCGTCTGTTTCAGTTCATTAGCAATAAGTTTTTTTTTTTTTTTTTTTTTTTGAGACAGAGCCTCAAGCTGTCACCCTGGGTAGAGTGCTGTGGCATCACAGCTCACAGCAACCTCCAGTTCCTGGGCTCAAGCAAGTCTCTTGCCTCTGCCTCCCAAGTTGCTGGGACTACAGGTGCCCGCCACAACGCCCGGCCATTTTTTGGTTGCAGCCATCATTGTTGTTTGGCGGGCCCTGGGGCTGGATTCGAACCCGCCAGCTCAGGTGTACTTGGCTGGCACCCTAGCCCGTTGAGCCACAGGCGCCGAGCCAGCAATAAGTTTTATTATCACGTCACAGTTTAGCTCAGCACCTAGTCACCATGTGGCTTACTGAAATGTGAAGTGGAGGTATGTAGGGTTGTGCATCGCTTAGTTTGAGGCCTGTTGGGCGGGTCTTCCTAGAAACTGTTCTGCTGTGATCCAACACGGGCATTGCCAGTGGTCACTGCACTCTGCAGCATTGCTGACAAGAACCAGAAAGGCCACGAGGGAATGGGACACAACATTAGAAAATTTCATCAATGACACATTAAAAAAAAAGGTAGAAACCCTTAGCCGGGCATTGTGGTGGGCACCTGTAGTCCCAGCAACTCAGGAGGCTGAGGCAAGAGAATCAATCTCTTAAGCCCAGGAGTTGGAGGTTGCTGTGAGCTGTGTGATGCCACGGCACTCCACCTAGGGCGATAAAGTGAGACTCTGTCTCTACCAAAAAAAAAAAAGTAGAAACCCAGTAAAACAGTGCCAAGGTTCTGTGCGTGTTAAATCATAGAAGAGTAAGTCCTATAACAAGTATAGCACTTGAAAAATACTTAGGTTTTACAGGTAGAAATTGAGCGCCTCTGCTCCCAGGGCTCACCTGCCCACACTGTGTGCCAGAGGAAGAAAACAAGAGACAGAAGAAAAATGCAAGCAAGACAGAGGGGGCTGGGCATGTCAGGGAGTAGGGTGTGGGCTGGGGAGGGCACAGTGAAGTGGGGGGCAGGGATGTGGGTGGTGGCATGTTGGGGTGCAGTGTGGCCTGCGTGCTGGGCTGAGGTGTGTGTCTGAGGTGTGGTCTGTGTGATACTTACGGCTCTGCTTGGTGGGTGCAGTTTCCCAAATGGTGTTCCTCCTTGGAGAATCAGTGACAAGGAAGACATAGCAGAGGAAAATCCAGGCCTTTAATAGGCACATCTCAAGTGCCCTGGTGCCAGGCCCTGCTCTGAGCGTCACCTGTGCGGGTGATGTTATGTGCTAGGAGAAGGAAGGAAAACAGGAAGACGGGCACGTGGGCAGTGAAGCAGGTGGGTGGAGGTGGCCTAGGCGTACACTGCTTGACGACAGGGATGTGCTCTGGGGAAATGCAGCCACTGTGCTCACCGCTGTGGGCAGCTGTGAAATAGCAGTGCTTGTGTAACTAAACACATTTAAGCGTGCAAGAGGCACAGTGCTGGAGGTGAATGGTGGCGCACCTATGTGGGGCACTTGGCAGGCCGGGAAGCTGCTCTGCTGAGTCAGCCAGCTGGTGGGGAGTGATGTGAAGGCCAAGGGCACTTTTGTGCATTACTGCAAATGTTAACAAGGCGTCCCTGGGTTGCACTGAATTAGTAAAAAGTATTTTTCTTCAGGAATAAATTTTTTTCCATATAGTTTTTTTTTTAATTAAATCCTAGCTGCATATATTAGTGCAATCAAGGGGTACAATGTGCTGGTTTCATATATAATCTGAAATGTTTTCATCAAACTGTTTAACATAGCCTTCATGGCATTTTCTTTTCTTTCTTTCTTTTTTTTTTTCCAGTGGTAAGACAGAATTTATTTACAGAAAAGAATACAGAAAACACTAAAGCTCCTGGTAGAGAGAGAGAACTCAAGTGGGAAGAGAAAAGCTCTCTCTGTTTCTCTCCTGGTCTTTCCCCGTCTCCCCCTTTAGGTTTTTAGTCTCGGGGTATATATAGGTGTATGGGTTCCTTGGCCAGGAAACGAATGAACACAGTCCCTTCCGCCAGGGGCAAGGTGAATGAATGTATCAATGAACGAACACAGTCCATTCATAGAATTGAGACCTAGGTAATTCATGAAATTGACCTAGGCATAGGAAATGGGGGTTCCACATTTAGTCCTAAGTGTAAAGTGAAGGAGACACCAAGGCACAGGTGTCTCCTTGGCAGTTGTCCAGCCTTTTTGGCTATTGG
>CAUYON010021697.1:0-28648 GCA_963573935.1 Arctocebus calabarensis | reverse complement strand
AAATATATACACCTACTGTAATTCACAATTGCTATAATACACAAATTATATGGGGACATATAAGAAGAAGCAGGGGTGGCTCGGCACCTGTGGCTCAACAGGCTAAGGCACCAGCCACGTACACCTGAGCTGGCGGGTTCGAATCCAGCCCGGGCCCACCAAACAACAATGACAGCTGCAACCAAAAAATGGCCGGGCGTTGTGGCGGGCGCCTGTAGTCCCAGCTACTTGGGAGGTGGAGGCAAGAGACTTCACTTGAGCCCCGGAATTGGAGGTTGCTGTGAGCTGTGATGCCACAGCACTCTATCCAGGGTGACAGCTTGAGGCTCTGTCTCAAAAAAAAAAAAAAAAAAGAAAAAGAAGCAGCAGGGAGATTTCCTGAATAGATGGCATTTGAGTAGAATGACAAGAATTTTTACAGATGCTGGAATAAAGACTGTTCACTAGGACTGGGTGAAGTATTAGAAGCATAGGCTAGAAAGTAAGTTTAAGGAAATTTCACAGAGAACCTTGAGTTCCACATTTTATTTTTTTATTTTTTTTTAAGTCAGAGTCTCACTTTGTTGCCCCCAGTAGGGAGCCCCATGGCACACAGCTTACAACAACCTCAGACTCCTGGCTCAAGCAGTTCTCTTGCCTCAGCCCCCCCAAGTAGCTAGGATTACAGGCACCTGCTACAATGCCCTGCTGTTTTTTAGAGGTGGGGTCTCACTCTAGCTCAGGCTGGTCTTGAACTAGTGAATTCAGGTAGTCTGCCTACCTCAGCCTCCCACAGTGCTAGGATTACAGCTGTGAGCCACCACACCCAGCCCTTAGTTTTACATTGTAGAAATTTAGTCTTTGGGCAGCACCTGTGGCTCAAAGGAGTAGGGTGCTGGCCCCATATGCCAGAGGTGGTGGGTTCAAACCCAGTCCTGGCCAAAAACTGCAAAAAAAAAAAAAAAGAAAGAAAGAAAAGGAAATTTAGTATTTATTCTAGGCTCTAAAAAAATCACTTTATATTTTTGAGGGGGGATAGTGACATGAAATAACTCGTGTTTTAGGAAGATAATTTTAGAGATTTGTGAATAATACAGAATCAAGAGTCTGACTCCATTGTTCATAGTTTGATTATCCATTCACCAATTAGTAGGATTTGGGGTTGTATGAACTTGTCTACCATGAATGAAGCTGCTGTGAGCATTCATATCTAAGTCTTTGTATGGACATGCTTTCATTCCTCTTGTTTAGATTCCGAGGAATAGAACTGCTGGTTGTATGGCAAGCTTATGTTTAGTTTAAGAAACTCCCAAATGAAGGTGATGTCACAGAAAATGGCAGAGTAGGGCACTCAAAGAATCAGGATTTCCACTGAAACCACCATAAACTGCCAAAATTGACAGAACTCATTTTATTGGGACTCTGGAAACTAATCAGACACTTGAAACAACTGAGGGGGTGCTTGGTGAACAGAAACAGCTGACTTCCAGTGAAAAATGTTGCTTGCCTGCCTATCATCTGTCATTCCCTGGCAAGGCAGTGGCAGCTATGACAATAGCAGCCCATGTTCTTGGTGTGGCTTGCTGTTGCTGGGAGGGTAAACACAAACTTTCTTAAAATACTATAGTTGTACATTGTGACCTGTCCTGTGGTTCCTAAAGGGACCAGTGCAGAAGCTAAGCTTTGTGTTACTACCACCCCCAGGGTTGCAGTAGATTTCTGGGAAATGGCAGCATTTGTGGAAAAGATTTAAAGTTATACATTACACATGCCTTCCAAAGGGCAAGGGATGGAGGGCAGAGCAATCAGCAGACAGATCCAAAGTCTCTGGAGGAAAGAGTCTGAGGGGAAGGTTTCTTGAGGAATTAAAGGACTTAGGAGGCCCACTGTATATTTGAAGGGAAAACAGAGTACCACACATACCCAGAACAGGCTGTATGCTCAAACAAGACCTGAGAAAAATAGGCTTCCACCTCTGGTGGAGCAAGTAGAGAGAGCTGAGGCCGAGTTGTAGGCAGACTGCCTTAGCACTGAAAGTGTGCCCACTTCAACCAAACTGCAAAGACTAGGAGAAGAGAATTTTTTTTCTTTTCCTTTGGGCTCTACGCATTTAAGGAAATCTCTGTCAGGCCACTGTCTTCAGTGACCACACACAATCAGGAATACAGTCTTTGCAAAAATGGTTTGGAAAATTTGCTAAAGAAGACAACTGCAGTCCTTAGCAATCAACAACAGTAAACCTGAGAACAGAGGAGAATTTGATTCCCAGAGTACCACATTCTGTTATTCACAGTGCCCAATTTTGAACATCCAAAATACAGCGTATAGAAAGAAACAGAAAAGAATGGCCCCTTCACCAGGAAAAAAATAAATACAGCAGAACCTCTAAGTCAGTGATTCTCAACCTTCCTAATGCTGTGACCCTTTAATACAGTTCCGGTGAGTCACAACCCACAGGTTGAGAACCACTGCTCTAAGTTGACCACCCAAGGGACTGCAACAAACTGCTCAGCATATGGAGGTGATCAACATAAGGAACTAGACTACTTAGTGATATGTATATTTGGTGCATGTCCAGTCTATGAAGATTAGGTCACCTTGAGGAGGTGGTCAATGTGAGAAAGTACTCAACTATGGAAGTTCTACTATGTATATATATACACAGAAGGGGACAAAAATATATATACACATTTTAAGAAAGAAAAAAACTGGCCAGGCATGGTGGCTTATGCCTGTAATCCTGGTACTCTGAGAGGCTGAGGTGCAGCATTGCTTGAACTCAGGAGTTCAAGACCATCTGAGCAAGAGCAAGATCCCGTCTCTTCTAAAAATAGAAAAAATTAGCCAGGCATTATGGCAGGTACCTGTAGTCCCAGCTACTTGGGAAGCTCAGGCAGGATGATCTCTTGAGCCCAAAAATTTGAGGCCGCTATAAGCTATAACATTTTAGCCAAGGCAACAGAGTGAGATTCTGTCTCAAAAAAAAAGGAAAAAACTGTATGAAAATTGTAATACTTAAGTCACTTTTGACTTCTATACAAGGTACAATGTACAAGATAACAAACATTATCAATATATAGAGATTTGTAGAAATATAGATATATACAGGGTGGCCATAAAGTTCATATGCAATTTAAATAATTACAACTATACAACAAATGATATAATTTTATTTTTGAGACCAAGTCTGAGTTTGTTGCCCTCAGTAGAGTGACATGGCATCATAGCTCACAGCAACCTTAAACTGTTGGGTTCAAGCGATCCTCTTGCCTCAGCCTCCCTAGTAGCTGGGACTACAGGTACCCACCACAGTAGAAAAACTGCCCAGCTAGTTTTTCTGTTTTTTAGTAGAGACGGTGTCCCCCTTTGCTTAGGCTGGTTTCAAACTCCTAAGCTCAGGTGATCCACTGGCTTCATCCTCCCAGAGTTCTGGGATTAAAGGCGTGAGCCACTATCTCTAGCAAATTCTTTATGCTTTTAAGGAAGATTTCAGATGAAGCATCCTACAGGTCTATTTTTTATTTAGAACTATTATGTAATATTTTGAGCTTTAGATAGTTCAAATTGTTACCAAGTGCCTTTGTAAACTACTTTATCTTACAAAGTCTAGTTGTAATTTAAACTGAGTATAACCATATGTTCACATTTCCTGACTCTTTACCACTTTATCCAGTCTTTAATTATGTTATTTTTATCATTTATAAACATGAACTACACAGTATCATTCTAGCTCCTCCCTCCCTCTCCCCAAAAGGCCTGATTATTTACTGGCTGTTCTGGAGAAGGCTTCAGGTAAGCACCTTCCTTGCCATAGGCTATTATGAGTTAAATAATTTCACAGGTCTGTAACATGTCATAAGCCAGTCATTTAGGAGTATTTTAGGAGAACATCATTATCACATTCACATATGAAGTACAGGGAGCATATAGGACCCAAAGGTATTTGCAAATGCTCTTGGAAAGCAAGAGCCTGCTGGCTGACCAGATTCTCCAAGGGGGTGTCAGTGGTGAGGCACTTCTCAACAGAAGGGCTTTCTGCTCCTTTAGTTCTGTTAATATAACAATTGTTAACTACTTGTTTTAAGATTTTTTTCAAATTCTAGTTTCTTTGTGCATTTTCTTGCCATAAAACATATCTGGTTAGTTTTCAGTGTTTATGGTACTTGTAAATAAAGAATTCTGTTCCTTTTACAAATGTTTAAATAAATGCTGTGCTTAAATGATATTTGATTTGAAAACATAGAATTTGTGTTTGTCTGAGGCTGAAATATAACTTTTAGGAAATTGGAATCTGTCCTTTGGTTATTTTGTCTTTAAGGGAAAAAAATCAGGCAGCTTGACTGTCTTGGCCCACACTCTCTGTTTCCATTTCCTCCTGTTGGCCAGAGCTACATAATCAAAGTTAGACAGTTGTTATGTAAGTCTCCGGATCTCAGGGGCCCTTGTCCCTGGCCAGCCCTTAAACACATCTATTTCCAAATCAAAAAACTGTATAATCCTTTTCCATTTCTTTGGTCAGCCTTGGCTTCTGGAAATTAGTTTTGTTTCTTGAAGTGTTATTTAAACTTACAAGTTTGCTGAATTATTAATAGATTTCAAAAGATAAGTAAAAAGCTCACAAATATTAAAACAAATGTCCACATCTAATATCTTCATGTAACAAAGATTTCTAAGCTGCAGCTTTTGGAACATTTTTTCCAAACGTGATGTAACTAATTCTAGTTGAACAAAATCGTGTGGACCATCGTTTCAGAGGAGTAGAGAATTAGGCAATTGTAGTTTGAAGACATCAGCCAAGAAGGAATCAATATTAAAATCCATATTTTAAGATAACTTTAAGCATTTCCACACATTGAAATACCAAGGGAATGGGAATGCACTGAAAACATTATTCGAAGCACACTGAAAAATAACCAAAAATCATTTTGCATAAGACCTTCAGGGGAAAAAATACAGAACATACTATTGAAAGATATACCCTTGTCTGTCGATCCCGATCCAAGAAAAGACTTAATGACTGCTCCCCAGAACAGCGTTCCAGTTACCACAGCATTAAGAAAGGCTTGCAGACTGCTAGTCTTAATCAGGAAGATCATGGAAAATAAAATAGATGACATGTTCTTGGTGCCAAATTCTGCAGAATTTGTAAACAACATTTTGTGCATTTCTGGTAACTGTTCTTTAGGATAGTTGTGATAGAGCTAGAAAAGATCCAGAGATAAGAATTAAAGTCACCAAAATGGCTGCAGAGTTCCTCGTGAAGAAAAAGAAAAAGCATTCTCCAACCTGGAACAGTAGCACAAAGAGGAGTATCTTAGCACTTATCACAACTTTTTATTACAAATTTAGTTTATTGATATATTATCTGTCTTTTCCACCAAATTTTATACTTCATGAGATCAGGGATGTTGTCTTTTATTTTTTAACTTTTTTTGTTGAAATAGAGACATATAGTAAAGGGCATACATCATAAACATACAGTTTATCATTTTTCACCAAGAAACTTGTGAACCACCCAGATCATGAAATAGAACATGAGCAGCCCCAGATGCCCCTTTCCTCCCTTCTACATAGTCCTTTCCCTACCAAGGGCAAGCACTCTGCTGGCTTCTAACAGAAAGACCCTCTAGCTAACTCCAGAGAACTTGATGCAGTTGGAATTTGGCTGTATGTGTCATTCTGTGCCAGCCTTTTTTTGCTCAGCATTGTGTTTGTGAGGTTCATCCATGTGGTGTATAACTTTGGGTCATTTGCCTTATTGCTTAATAGTATTCCATTGTGTGGTCACCCCAAAGTATTCATCATACTGTTCCTGGGTATTTCTTGGTTCTGGCCATTATAAACAATAATACTACAAGCATGGGAACACATGAAGATTTGTTAGGTGGAATTACTGAATCACGGGGTATACATATGTTCAGCTTTAGTATATGTTGCCAACACTTTTCTAAAGTAATTACTCCAGCAGTATAAGAGAATCCCAGTTGCTCACACCTGTTTCAACACTGGTTTTATCAATCGCTTTTAGCCATTTGGGTCATACCATTATGGTTTCAGTTTGCATTTTCCAATGCACAATGTTTATTTTTTATTCATGTATATACCAGCATTTAATGTCATGCTTGTGTTTCTTATTAGGGCTCTTTCAATACAAGTGATAAAGGATGGGACAGAAACCCAACTTATATTGGCTTAAACAAAAAAAGGAACGTTAGTGGCTCCTGTACATAGTAGGAAGACTAGAGTAGTTCAGTCACTCAAAAAGTTGCTGGCCCTTGGGAGGGAGGCTTCTATCTCCAGCTGTGTACCTCCCAGCAGCCCCTGCATCATCTCCCAGCATCCACTTCTCAATCTCACAAAGTGGGAGGGCTGGCCCATGGAGCCACACACTGTGTGTAAGGTGCAGTAGTGCTGGGATCCAGTGAGCGAGGTACTGGGAAAAGGAGGGCAGGATTTGCAATCATAGGGGGAAGATATCTCAAGAAAGCTCACTGGACGAAAGAAAACAGGCCTCTAACAGTCCACTATGGCTTCACACACAAAGACACTCCATGATTTTGAATGAATGAATGAGTAGATCCAAAATTAGCATGTTGTGCAGGCCATGGATAGGGTGAATCAGAAAGACTCTTAAGGGTTATCTATTCTCTCTAGGAAGACAAAGCCATTTTAGGATAGCAAAGGATTTTCTTTCCCTCTGTCCTCATTTCCCCTTATGCAAGAGGAATTCTATGTTGATAGATAAATAGTTACAAGATGTGTTTTGCCAATTCATGGATGATCTGTAGAGAAATGAATAAATAACAGAGCCATACTTACTGCTCTCCTGTTATCTGTTTTAAGTCAAGCCCATAATAACCTGGTTCCTTCCTCCTGCCTGGGCCAGCAATAAAGATGAACAGTGATTAGTGTTTGGTGGAGCTAGTTTATGTGGTCTGTGGCCAGACTATAAGGCGAGTGTTATTCTAGGACCCAAATAAAAACTACACATTTTTTTCCTTAAAATTCTTTAAGTAAATGGAGCCACTTGTTAAAATAACCAAGCATAATACTAAAGGGAAAATGTACAGAAGCAAGAATGTAGGTAAACTTGGCTACCTTTCTCAGTAATCTCAAATACAGGATGTCTACTTTATATTGCATAAGAACTTTATGAACCCTGTATGATGTGGTATTCTGGATGGAAATCCTAGAACAGAAAGAGGACATCAAGTAAAAACTAAGGAAATATCAAGAAAGTATGAACCTTAGTTATAATAATAATGTAGAAATATTGCTTCATTAATTGTAACAAATGTACAACACTGAAAAGTTAATAAAAGGGAAAACAACAGGGGAAACCAGCTGTGGGAAAAATAGGGATTCTGGACTCTCTTTGCAGTTTTTCTGTCAATCTGAAACTATTTTTAAAAAATAAGGTTTGGCTCAGCACCCATAGCTCAGTGGTTAGGGCACCAGCCACATACACTGGGGCTGGTGGGTTCAAACCTGGCCCGAGCCTGCTAAGTAACAATGACAACTGCAACAAAAAAATACCTGGGTGTTGTGGCCAGTGCCTGTAATGCCAGCTACTTGGGAGGCTGAGGCAAGAGAATCGCCTAAGCCCAGGAGCTGGAGGTTGCTGGGAGCTGTGACGTCACTGCACTCTACCAAGGGTGACATAGTGAGACTCTGTCTAAACAACAACAAAAAAAATAAATAACAAAAGTAAGGTTGATTTAAGAAAAACAATAGAAGTTTAAGAAAAAAACAGGTAAGGAAGCCCAGGCAAGCAGGGTCCCTTTACCTTCAACTTTTTTAGTTTCCCCATGGTAAATCCACCTCTGATCTCCCTCCATTCTAATCAGCACTTCAGCTGGATCATAGGTAACCCTAAAATCTACTTTGAGAAAGGAATTGTGAGCAGGTGGCCCAGCTCAGCCACGTCTATGCCTGGCTCCGGGATGTTGGCAGAGCATTGCGTGTCTCCATGCTTTCTTATTTTTTTGAAATGGGCATAATTTTATATCCCTGTCTCATAAAGGTGTTCTATGATTCAATATTTAAAAGATCCTTTAAAAGTAGGACTACTATGCAAATAGAATAAATTATAATTGTCCTTTGGTCTGTGTTTCTGTGGCTTTTCATTTGCCCTTAGGTTTTCATTCTTGTCCAGTATTCATATTTTTCAACTTTTCCTTAATCATCAGCTATTGAGTATTTAACAATTTCAACCATTTAAACTGTTATTTATGTAGGTTATTTATGCCTGTTTTTATTCGTCCTGGAAGTGGGGTTGCTTTTTTCCTAAGGACATGTGTTGACTTCATGGTTTGTTTATTTTCTCACATTTTAAAAAACTGAAAGCAGGCTCGGCGCCTGTGGCTCAAGCAGCTAAGGCGCCAGCCACATACACCTGAGCTGGCAGGTTTGAATCCAGCCCAGGCCCACCAAACAATAATGACGGCTGCAACCAAAAAAAAAAAAAGCCGGGCGTTGTGGCAGGCGCCTGTAGTCCCAGCTACTTGGGAGGCTGAGGCAGGAGAATTGCTTGAGCCTGGAAGTTGAAGGTTGCTATGAGTTGTGATGCCACGGCACTCTACCCAGGACCCACAGCTTGAGGCTCTGTCTCAAAAACAAACAAACAAACAAAAAAAAAAAAAAAACGGAAAGCATTTAATACAGAACTCTAAAATACAAGTTTAGAGGCACATCATTGGCTTCCTTTATAAAATATAATTTAAATGTTATTTGAACCTTAAATTCTATACGAAAACTATTCATCAAGTATGATGGAAAATTAAAAAATATTTTATGTGAAAGTCCTCAAAAAATGGCAGATTTAAAAATGTAACTTTTATTGGATATCCTGCCAAAACCTTTCTAAAATGGTAGTAAAGAGGTTTTTAAAAGATATAAATGTACATATAAAGAATAGGTGAGAAGAAATCAGCAATAAAATATCGGAAGCTAGGAAGCAGAGGGAAGTGTGAGGTTTTTTTTGGTGTTGTTTTGAGACAGAACCTCAAGCTGTTGCCCTGGGTAGAGTGCGGTAGCATCACAGCTCACAGCAACCTCCAACTCTTGGGCTCAAGCGATTCTCCTGCCTCCGCCTCCCAAGCAGCTGGAACTACAGGCACCCGCCACAACGCCCAGGCATTTTTTGGTTGCAGCCGTCATTGTTTGGCCTGCCCAGGCTGGATTCGAACCTGCCAGCTCAGGTGTATGTGGCTGGCACCTAAGCCACTTCAGCCACAGGCGCCAAGCCAGTGTGGTATTTTTTTAAGACCAGAGAAGAAGCCTGGTAGAAGGCTGACTTATTCTGTAGAATTCCAATCTGCTCAGAAAGGTATCAAGTATCTGAAAGTAGGCATGAGAATGGAGAAGAATTAGTTGGAAATTTTCAGAGGCAGAAAGGCTTCTTTACCCCCAACTTTACTTCTGTTCCCCCATAATAGCCGGCCTGTCTGGAAAAAGACAAAGCGCCAGAGAGGTTCTGGACTCAGGACCCCACCAAGGCTTTTTCATACCTTTCTTCTAGAAAAAAAAAACTAAGAAGTTTGTTGTTTTTTTGTTTGTTTGTTTGTTTTGTGCGGGGCTGGGTTTGAACCCACCAACTCCAGCATATGGGGCCGGCGCCCTACTCCTTTGAACCACAGGCACCACCCACTAAGAAGTTTTTTGTTATGGTGGTTATTGTTTGTTTTTGCAGTTTTTGGCTGGGGCTGGGTTTGAACCCGCCACCTCCGGCATATAGAGCTGGTGCCCTACTCCTTTGAGCCACAGGCGCCACCCAAAACTAATAAGTTGTTTTTTTTTTTTTTGAGACAGAGTCTCAAGCTTTCACCGTGGATAGAGTACTGTGGCATCACAGCTCACAGCAACCTCCAACTCTTGGGTTCAAGCGAGTCTCCTGCCTCTGCCTCCCAAGTAGCTGGGACTACAGGCACCCACCACAACGCCCAGTCATTCCTTGGCTGCAGCTGTCATTGTTGTTTGGCAGGCCCAGGCTGGATTCAAACCCGCCAGCTCAGGTGTACGTAGCTGGCACCTTAGCCCGTTGAGCCACGGGCGCCGAGCCAACTAATAAGTTTTAATAACAAAATAAGGCACAGGAAGTTTCCTTTACTAGATCAGGGCTATTTAAGGTTGAGACTTGGCTTATTCATACCTGGCACTAGATTGGGAATGGATGAGCAAACTTTTTAGTGGCAATTATGTTTCCCAACAAAAATGTTTTTGCGGGCTGGGGGGGGATGTTTTTGCTGCTACCATTAAACTCAGTTGCCAGCACTGCAGTACATAATCACAAATTGATTATAATGACACTTGACATGTGCATTATAACTACATTTGAACTTAGAGATGTCATATAGTAGAATGCTTATGAGCTCAGGTTTTGGAATCTGTTGGCCTTAAATTTGAATCAGTTTACTAGTGTATAATCTTGAGCAAGTATCTTAACTTTTCTGAGCCTCAGTTTCTCTAAAATGAGCATACTAATCAAAGATATCACAGGACTGCTGTAGGGACTGACGGTGCTGATACATGTTGAGTACATGAGGTCTACAAAGGTGAAGGACAGCAACAAGCGGGCAGGATGGGAGTAGAAGTGATTTGTCCAGTGAAAAAGAACCTGAGTAAAATATCTGTTATTCAATGAAAAAAATTAAATGAGACTATAACTTTAAATTATAACCAGTTTCAGTGTTTTTGGACAGCATTACTTTGAGATTTATGAAGTAGTGAGAGAGTTTAAACCTTAGTAATAAAATTTCTAGTGTGTATCTGACATATTACTTTCATTATAAGTATAATTAAATATTAATAATTACAGAGATAATTGTGAAATTATCTCTAAAGAGTTTCTAGCATTTATCATTACATTTATGTATTTAGCTTCTTAGTTATCATTTCTGACTGCTTAAAAATAAACCAGCTTGGCTCACCTTTTCACAGTAGTGGTCCAGGAAAAAACTGAATTACTTTTCAAAGCATACCGTTGCTACATGATTAGCTTTGAATGACAATCCTAAAAACAAAACTGCCTGGACTAATATTCCCATCTGAAGTGATATTTGTTTTCTCCAGTAATTGTAATGGGAAGTTGGTTTTTTAAGGGTCCGTTTGCCTTTAGACTGATTACAGAGTACATGTTTCTAGGCTATATATATATACTGATTTTGCTTCCATAATTTCCCATTCTAAAATGTGTGTTGAAGGATTATATTTGTAACTTTATTATTCATCTTTAGGATTCACTCATCCCTTTGTTCCTCATTTTAGTTCCATTTTCTAGACAAGGTGTTTCTGGCCATACTTTTTACATTGTAATCTCTCACACCCTTGTTTTTCAGAGAAGTGCTAAGGGTTGTTTTTAAAGTGGTTTGATATGGGGCTGTTTGGGTGTGTGAGTTTTGTAGAGTCACAGGATAGCTGAGGGCAGGGGCAGGCTCTTATACCACCAACCCACCAACGCCTCCCCAGCCTCCCGTGGGTCCCTCTGATGGAGAAGGGGAAAGGGCAGGCACACAAGGGCCAGTTGACCTTATCCCCACACACCAGCACAGTAGTCCCTGCTCCTTGGAGCTTCTTTCTATCATCACCTTAGAAAAGGGAGAACAATTTCTGTAGTGTCTGGGAATAGGGTGGCACTGCAAAAGATGTGCCAAGAAATTAAGCGGGAAAACAATTTGTCTTGCTTTCTTTGGGCGTGTAATATGATATATGACATGGTAACAGGCAGTATCAGGTGTCACCTTACACTGTGTGCACAAGGATTCAACTGGAACAAGGTCAGGAGGCAGGGCAGCCCATCCTCCTGTCCACACGGAAATATGGTTACAGGAATAAGAGTTTCTATTGGAATTTTGACCTGACAGGTTTGAGAACCATTTTGTAACTATGCAGAAGCACAAAAATGCCACCTGAATTCAGCTCCGACAGGAGTCCTGGTCACAAGAAGGGTAAAAAGAGATGGAAAAGAAAAGTCCATCTTAGGCTTGGGAGCTAAGGAAGTAAAGGACAGACCTCTCCCTCCAAAAACAGCCCCTTCCTAAACTATCATTTTGCCAGTGATGGAGAGTGACGGTGTGGTCTTGTTGTGTGGTTGTTTTTTAATTTGATCTGTTTCCCAGGGTCACTTCCCAAGAGAAAACACTATTAAAAATCGGATGTTTTCCCACCAGACTTTTTCACACGCAAAATGTGGTCTGAGTTCCCCCAAGCCTGAGGCCACCTCCAGACTCTCTTTTGGTTTGTCTGTGTCTCATGAACATCCTCCTGCCTGGAGCCTCACTGTCTCCCTCTCGGGACCAGTATGACCCACCTCCCCCAGTCTGTCAGGGTCTGTGAGAATAACTATTTTAAGCTTTGCAGCTGTGTGATCTCTGTGCAGCCGCTAAGCTCTGCCATAGACTATATGTACCTAAATAAATGGCTGTGGATGTGTGCCCATCAGGCTTTATTGTGGATACTGAAACTTGAATTTCATATAATCTTTTTTTTTTTTTTTTGAGACAGAGCCTCAAGCTGTCTCCCTGGATAGAGTGCCATGGCATCACAGCTCACAGCAACCTCCAATTCCTGGGCTCAAGCAAGTCTCCTGCCTCCACCTCCCAAGTAGCTGGTACTACAGGCGCCGGCCACAACGCCCGGCCATTTTTTGGTTGTAGTCATCATTGTTGTTTGGCAGGCCCGGGCTGGATTCGAACCCGCTAGCTCAGGTGTACTTGGCTGGCGCCTTAGCCTGTTGAGCCACAGGTGCCAAGCCAAATTTCATATAATTTTCATGTCACGAAATCTTTTGAATTTTTTCCAACCATTTTTAGCTTGAGGGTCCATACAAAAAAAGGGTGTGGCTAGCCACCATGGCTCACACCTGTACTTCTACCACTTTGGGAGGCCAAGACTGGTGGATTGTCTGAACTCATGGGTTCGAGACCAGCCTGAGCCAGAGTGAGACCCTGTCTCTAAAAAGTAGCTGGGCATTGTGGTGGGTGCCTTGTAGTCCCAGCTACTTGAGAGGCTAAGGCAGGAGAATCACTTGAGCTCAAGAGTTTGAGATTGCTGGGAGCTGTGATCCTACAGCACTCTAAAAAAAGAAAAGAAAAAAAAAGAAAGGTGTAGGGAATTTGGCCTGCAGCCTGTCATTTGTTGTCCCTTGCTCTGATTCTTTCTCTGGTGATACAAGCCAGTTACTATTCATGCCTGCATTGCTGTTCATTTATTAAAATCCCTCAAGTCTTCATTTTAAAAATGATGTTGGAATATATTTCCAATAAAGTGGGTCTCTTTCAACTCTGAGGTTCCCTGACTGTCCCCAAGTCTTTTCCTTTCCACAGGAAAAGTTGGGTGAAAGGAAGATGGAGGCCCAAGTAGAGCTCCCACCAGGTCTGCTCTGTGAAGAGCCCGGAGTGAGGTCAGTGCTGAGGGTAGGGTTGCCCCATAGCGCCTGGGGCACATGAAGAATGTCTGGCACAGGCCCCAAGAGGGTTCTAGGACTAGGACATCGGTACCAGAAGGGTGATCATGACTCACGCCCAGACTGGGCCAGGCCACCCTCCCTTCTAGGGAAGGTTGTTTTTTTTGCTCCTATAGCAAAGTGCTGTGATAACATTCCAACTTTCCCAGGTTTATGACCCAGCATGGGCTTGGAATAGAGGTTTTTCTGGTTGTTTGTTTTACTAAGCAACATTTAGGGCGCATTTTTTAACTCCCTCCAGACAAGCAATACTATCAACAGAGTTACTCAGCTGTTCCCAGTTAATTTGGTCCTTCCTGGACAGCCACATTCATTCTCTGTGGCATCTGATCTTTGACTCCTGCCCCCCCACACAGCCTCAGACCATTGAGTCCTGAAGCCTCTGGAGCTAGAGAACTACTGTGCCCCCTTGTTTTTTGTTTGTTTGTTTGTTTGTTTGTTTGTTGAAGTTTTTTTTTTTTTGGCTGGGGCTAGGTTTGAACCCGCCACCTCCGGCATATGGAGCCGGCGCCCTACTCCTTTGAGCCACAAGGGCCTCCCTGCCCCCTTGGGTTTTTTTTATTTTTTGTTTGTTTGTTTGTTTTGTAGAAACAGAGTCTCACTTTACCACCCTCGGTGGAGTGCTGTGACATCACACAACTCACAGCAACCTCCAACTCCTAGGCTTAGGTAATTCTCTTGCCTCAGCCTCCTGAGTAGCTGGGACTACAGGCGCCCACCACAACGCCCGGCTATTTTTTTGTCTTGCAGTTCGGCCGAGGCTGGGTTTGAACCTGCCACCTTCAGTATATGGGGCCGGCACTCTACTCGATGAGCTACAGGTGCCACCCCAGCCCCCTTATTTTTTTATACCCAGATAACTCAACACAGCCGTGCATGTAACTGGGTCTGTATTTGCGTGTCTCTGATCCTCAGGACCACAGCCAGGAAAGTTAGGATAATACAGTTAATAGAGGTAATTTGGCAACATAGCGGCTTCATTCCGTTCTTTTTGTATCACTTCATGGAAATATTCACTTCAAAATTATAAGTATTGTAGAAAAACTGGTTAAAGTCCATACAAGTAGACATGAATTTCCATCCTAGGTATAATCAAATGATTTAAAAGTCAGGCACCTTTTGCTGGACATCTCCGTTTAACTTTGAACTGGATGGTATGTCAGTAAACTGTCTCTTCTGGTGATCAGGCTAATCAGGAAATTTCCAAAAGGAGGTTCTGGTGCTGCCAGTGGTTGGTTCTGTTACTTGTATTGATACAGAGCATTTCTCCACAATTGCCCTAGAAGAGGTAATCCTTCTCTTGTTATAGCTCCTGACAGTCTGAAAACCCCACTTCCCCTCCCACTCAGGCTACAGGGCCCTCATTTACACATCGCGCATGATCTGACCAAAAATACCACAGTACCTGGCCCCGTATTTGGCACAGAAGAATCTTAGTCTCAAATGGATGACTGCATTATGTCAGCTCAATGTTGTGCATGTTTTTAGGTTTGGTTTTTTTTTAAAGATAATGTTCTTTCCTGCCCACTTCCTTTCCTTCCCTCTGCAGACCTGAGGTGCCTGCAGAGGAAAGGGCTGTGAGGGTGGCACAAGCACTCTAGGGAGATTGTAAATTGACTGGTAAAACAAGTAAATACACTGAGGTTGACAGGAAGCAGGTCTCTCAGTTGGCAAAGCAATTTACAGACATGGCAAGGAGTTGAACCTAGGCGTCCAGATGAGCTCATGCTTGCTTGTTTTTAGTGAGTTCCACACAAACAGGTGTGGAATGGCTGCATGCCAGTGTGTCTTTCCTGGCTCTTTCCACTGAAAAGTTCTAGAAGTAATGAAACTCCAGGAGCAACCAGCCCAGGCCGTGGTTTGTAAATATGTTGGCTGTTTGATTCTAGAGCTGGGCAAATACAAAATGAGCCCAGAACAGCCTGTGCTGCCAGGGAATGGAAAGCCCTCAAAGCACGATAGTGAGCAGCCTGTAGGGGCTTGTCCCTGGGGGCACCACTTGCGCCTACTGCACATCACCACGGGGAGTGATCGCCACAGGTTGCAGCCTGTGAGTCAACAATGCTACAGACTAATAAGGAAGGAAAAGCTCTTTCTGCTGGTAGAAAGCCAACCACAGATGCAGAAGGAATGATGGAAACAAAACCACCCTTTGGTGATGCTCACTGCAGTTGGTGCAGCCTCAAGCTGTCACAGGGACTCAGTCTAGGGGGCAGACTGGGGTCTGAGGAGGCCCCTCAGAGCACACTGGTGGGGTTGCGTGTCACTGAGTCGCTCACAGTATCATTTCCACAGAGCTCCTGACCCAGCATCACCTCGGCTGGACACACAGTGTTGACCAGACCTGAGCAATCTGCAGCACCAGCAGCTGCCCCTAGACTGTCAGGACAGGCTGTGCTGGGGCGTGGGACAAGAAGGAGATAGACAGAAGACACAGCTGGGACCCCTGGAGGGGGCACTTCCTGCTTTGAATGGTTATATTTTGTTTTTGTAGTTGTTGTAGTTTTTCTGTTTTCTTTTTTGAAACAGTCTCACTTTTTTGCCCTCGGTAGAATGCCATGGTGTCATAGTTCACAGCAACCTCAAACTCTTGTGCTCAAGCAATCAGCCTCCCAAGTAGCTGGGACTAGAGGCGCCAGCCACAAGGCCCAGCTATTTTTATTCTTTAAGAGATGGGGTCTCACACTTGCTCAGGCTGGTCTTGAACTCCTGAGCTCAGGTGATCCACCCAAAGTGCTAGGATTACAGGCATAAGCCACTGTGCCTAGCCCTTGAACAGTTATATTTTGGTCACACAGGAGATGTCCTTGGTTGGGGAAATAACCTCTGTGTGTCCAGGGACAAGAGCACTGTTGTCACAGCACTTGATGGTGCCGAGGGAGGTGACAGGCAGTAAGAAGGGACAGCAGCTCCTCATTCTCCTCATACACTATTTCTATAAATTCAAAATTATTTCAAACTAAATTTTAAAAACACATTGAAAGTAATTTCTCAAGTCCTGTAGCCAACAAGAAGCTGACCTGGGACCAAGGCCCTTTGTCCCTGGCAGAGCTGCTACACTGGCTCCAGAGCCCCAGTATTGCCTATTCACTTGTAATTGTGACTGTCTAGTCACGTGTAAGAACATAAGCATAATAACATATGTGAAGACCCTAGACCAGAGTCTGCTACTTTTCTTTTTGAAATGAAGCAGGTCATCCTTCTTTCAAGTGCTAATGCTTACAGATTTCTAAACCTTTCTCATGCCCTTGTCTCAGAAGCCTTGTGTGTGGAGCTACCCACCAAGACCGTACATTGCCAAGTCCAGCAGATGTGTCTCTGCTGATTTCAGCACACAACAACAAGAGAGACACCCTTGCCACCTGCCCCCTCCGCAGCCCCCTCTCCACAGCTATGCCACATCTCACTGGCTGCACAGCCCTGACCCACCTATCCACCTTGCCTACCAGGCAAACAGCGCCTCATCCATATCCTTGCCCAGATCATGAGTTCTCCAACCCCCACACTCAGGGATGCTGCAGCCCCTCCTCCAGAGCACATTGAGGCCACCACCATCACTCTGGCACACTTGCCTACCTCCCCCTGCCAATGTCCATGTAGCAATCACAGTCAGTGTGATTCTTTCCAAATGGACATCAGACTAGGCTCTGGGGACCAGCCTGTATGCCCACCTCCCAAAGGTCCATACAAAAATTACATGTAAATGTTTATTAATAAGAGCCCCCAAACTGGGAACAGTGAGAGAGTCTTTTAAAATGTACACCAAGGCTTGGCGCCCGTAGCTCAGTGAGTAGGGTGCCAGCCACATACACCGAAGCTGGCATGTTCGAGCCCAGCCTGGGCCTCTAAACAACAATGACAACTGGAACAACAACAAAAATAGCCCGAGCGTTGTGGAAGGCCCCTGTAGTCCTGCTACTCGGGAGCCTGAGGCAAGAGAATGGCTTAAGCCTAAGAGTTTGAGGTTGCTGTGAGCTGTGACATTACAGTGCTCTATCAAGAGCAACATAGTGAGACTCTGTCTCAAAAAGAAAAAAAATACAATTAAATAAATTAATAAATTAAATAATTAAATAAATTTATTAAATAAATGAAATGTATGTCAAGTCCCATTGCCCCTGCTGGGACTCCCATAGGGCAGGAAGTAGTGGTGGAGAGAAGGCATGGATGGAGATGGGAGCAGTGAGGGACAGGGAGGAAGCAAGTTTCCCATTTGTTTAAGTGGGAGACACAACAGAGAGGGCAAGTTATGCAGCACTTCTCTTTGGCATTGCACTGAAACAGAACACAAAGGTGGTTTTCCATAAAGCTTTGTTAAAAATTCTTCCTTTACACCAGCGTCCAGCAACCTTCGTAATAGCACACTGGGCCTCCAGTGTAAGACTAGGCTGGATATCAAATTGCCAACATTCTCATAGTCACCATTTTTTTATCATAAGCACCAGGAGAGTTTTTGAATGCAAACTCCCTGCATGTGGCAAGCAGCTGAACAAACACGTATTTGAATCACTGCCTCATCATTCCTCAGCCACTTGGGACAAGCTTTGCTCTGGAAGACTGGGGGCTGAGAGTTGGGGGGAGCGCCTGTGCTTGCCAACTGTTAGTGTGCACTGCAAGGGCTCCAGCGAGGCCCCTCCAGATATCCACCCCCACATCCCAGCCTTCCTGAAAACATCTGTGTTAGCACAGGCTTCCTGTTCATTTTCGCTTATATATCAGAGCTCTCAGGGCTTGCAGACCAGTCAAGTCCATTAGGAAGAGCCCTTGGGTCTAAGACTGTGTCCTGTGAGAGCCTAGCCAGGTGCTTCCCTCCTCTGGGCCTTGGTTATACTGATGGCAAAATGTGACCTATCTAAGGTGCCTTCCAAATCAGGTTTAGAATTTTCCAATTATAAATTGGAAATATATAGCCAGACGTGGTGGCTCACACCTGTAATCCTAGCACTCTGGGAGGCTGAGGCAAGTAGACTGCCTGAGCTCACAGGTTTGAGACCAGCCTGAGCCAGACGAAGACATCGTCTCAAAAAATACCAGGCATTGTAGAGGGCGCCTGTACTCCCAGCTACTTGGGAGGCTGAGGCAAGAGAATCACCTAAACCCTAGAGTTTGAGGTTGCTGGGAGCTATGACCCCTAAGGCACTCTACCAATGGTGACAAAGTAAGACTGTCTCCAAAATAAATAAATAAATTGGAAATATATAGAAAATATATTGTACATATCTCCACCTTATCAGAGTATATCCACCTTAACTCTTTCTTGGTCATCTTTTATCAATGTCAAATACAGTAATATATGAAACACTGAATCACTGTCGAGATGTGTTGACCTCATGCCAGATGACCTCAGGCCCACTTTGTATTTAATTATGTCATTTTGCACAACTTTTCTGTCTTCTCTTTCAAAGCCACCTGCAGGTTTCAGTCAGACCCATCCTTTACAGTTGTAATTATCATTGACCTTAAATAGGCTACCACTCTTTCTGTGGTCTATTTAAGCACTTCATCAGCATTTAATTGGTACCTCTTCCTTTTCAAGTGTGCTCTGAATAGCCCAGGTCACCAGACAAGTGAAGGAAGCTGGATAAACAGAGCCACATTATGAACTTATATAAAAAGAAACTTTGCGCTCAGTTCCAAAGAAGTTCTGCAGAAATATACTAAATGCCTGACCGCTTCCTAATGTTAGCATTTCTACCTTTGACTTTATTTACAGAACTAAAAGGAGTAAAGTACATTTAATTTTTTAATGAAAGCACCTAATTTAAACCCTGCTTTTGTTCACAAGCAAAGACCTGGCCGTGGAGATCGCTTAGATCTGCTCTGTTGTGCTTAGAGGCTGAGTCTCTGGGCCCCGCGTTGGAGCTGGCCCAGGCCTCTGCCGTCACAGGGAGTCCCAAATGCTGCTGAGCACAGCCTGGAAGCCAAACTGCCACGTTCACATGCTCTCCTTCATGTTCCTCATACAGTTGTGATTAACTTAGAAGAGCCTGTGGTTTAAAGGAAAACCAGCACTTTCCACTTAAATCACTTAGGTATATATTTTCTCATCAAACTGTTTTGCTGAAATTAGTAATTGTAAATTTAAACCAGCTCCCTCTCCTCAGCCTCTGGCTGGCTCAGCGGGGTGTCTGGATGTGCTCTCGCTTTGTTGGGTCTGCGTGCACGAGGCGCTGGCCTCCCACATTGGCAACAGCTCACTGATACAGGGGATGGTCTGTTCAAAAGCAATGACATGTCTTTGTCCCCATGCAACCTCAATTGACAGAGCTAATCTGGTTCATTACCACACGTATCTGCAGCCTTACGAGGCACTGCCAAGCATGAGTTCAGCCCTGCTCCCTCGTCTTCTCTGACAAACTGTGAGGCTGACATTTCTCAAGTGAAACCTCACCTCATCTCACTCTTTCCCTAAGGCGGGGGAGACCTCAGTGGTTTTGGTCATGGTGGGGAGTGCATCTGACTAAGCATCACTCTCAGGCTTCCATTTCTACACCAGATACCATGAGAGAACAGAAAAGGGACTGTTGGGCGGTGTCTGTGGCTGGGTAGGTAGGGCGCCAGCACCATGTACAGAGGGTGGGGGCTCAAACCCGGCCAGGCCAAACTGCAACAACAACAAAAAAAATAGCTGGGCATTGTGGTGGGCGCCTGTGGTCCCAGCCTCAGGAGGCTGAGGCAAGAGAATCGCCTAAGCCCAGGAGTTGGAGGTTGCTGTGAGCTGTGATGCCACAGCACTCTACCAAGGGCAACAAAGTGAGACTCTGTCTCTTAAAAAAAAGAAAAAAGAAAAGGGAATGTCTTTCAAAGATTGGTCCTAGGAACTCCACATCTCATAGTGGAGCCCAGGGTAAAAGTCTTTTGTCACATTACCCCTGCAATCTCTCTTCACAAAAGCAGACAGAAAGACAGTTCTTAAAAACTGAGAAGATGGCCCCTGTTACCCTTACCGATTTTGAATATGTGTCTTCTGTTCAGATTCCTAGATCCAGAGAATGTGACAGTTCTGGTTGCCAGAGGCTCCCAGGTCCTGCTCTTGAGTAACAGAAATAAGCATGTCCACAATTACCATATTATATGGGGGAAAACCCCTATATAAGCTAGACCTTTGTAAAATTCCACTTTATTATCCTATTTTAGAGAATACCTTTGACTCTAAAATGGTATGTCATCTCAGCTTAATGAGAATACCATGCACTTTCCCTTATTTCAGAAGGAACCACAAGCCTCCACTGGGCACAGTCTGGGTATGTGGGCAGGGTCCCCGTGTGAGGAAGGATGCGTGGGCTGGGAGACATTTGGGTCTCCCAAATGAGGCTGGTCAGGCTAGGAGTGTCCACGGCAGCAGGGGATGGCCATCGCCTTCGTAGACCCTCAGTTTGAAAGGCTTTTAAGGTCAGATGCTAACACTGAGTTAACAGTCTTTCAGCTTGGGGCGTCACCTGACCAGTCCTTCGTAGACCAAGGAACTATCTCAGGTGGAAGAATGGAAAAACAGAATTGGAATAAGTTGTGGGATAGTTACAGAAAATGTTAACGTTGACAGTGTGGGAGCCTGGAGGCTGTGATGCTGTGGAAAGACCTAGAATCGGGTGGTTGTGCGTGACAGCAAGGGCAGGAGGGTAGTTGGCATCATCAGATGGTGTGTGTGACACTTGGACTCTAATTTTCAGCCAGTCACCTGGAAAAGCGTTTCTGTGCCCAGCCTGTGGCCCCTTGCTCCTCCCCAATAGATCTATCCATAAACATTTATTCTCCCCACACAGGAAAAGTATCCAGATACTGTGCACCTCTCAGAGGGGGTCTCCTCCCACTACATGGCAATCCGGAATGCCAGCCAGCCAGGGTGAGTCTGCCCTGTTTCCTCTTAAAATAAGGATTATAAGTAGAACCTAAAAAAATAAACCACCTAAACAAGAACTGAAGCTCATCAGTTGGAGCAATGGGTTTCACACCAGATATATGCCAACACTGGAAAAGAGTAGGGGTGGCCCACCCTCTGTAAATGTTACCTTTGTAAACGTTTGCAGAGTGTGAGAGGGAGTGCCGGGCTGCAGGAGGAAAATGCCTGTCTGTCCCAGGGCCAGGGGGTGACAGTTTCACATGGTGCCCTTAGCAGGGCAAGGAAGGCAGGCCAGATGGAAGGTGGAGATGTGGGTGGAGCTGCTATTATTTAGAAATGGAAGGAGAGAAGCCAGTGGTGAATAGAGAGCCCCCAAGAAGCTAAGCACTTGGGAGAACAAGGGAGAGCAGGTTCAGAGCTTCAGCTTCACAGCCATTCCCTTCATCAGCCGTGGGTACCTCCCTGGCCTGTGCTTTGCCCAGCACCGCTGTCCACATGTTCTATTTTCCATCCAATTGCCTTCGTTTGTACATGTGATTACATGTATTTGTCAGTGTGTACTTTTATGATCTGTGTTTGAAGCCTAAAAAATACCGGTTTTCAAGCTTTTAAAATAGTGTAGTTGTTCTGCAGGCTTCTGGGACTTGCCTTTGTCAACATCAGCCTCCTCTGGTGCCACATGTAGCTAGAGTCCTTTTTTACTACTCGTGTCCTAGTGGGTGAATTACCAGTGTCTTTCTGCAGTCTTTAGGTCGTGAGCATTTGGGTTCTTTATTCTGGCCCATGCCTCCTGGCACAGCACACAAGCTTCTCCTGGGTCACAGGGCAGATATGTGTTCAACTTTCTGTCCATGTCAGATTATTTTCAAAATAGTTACCAATTTATATTCCCACTTAGGCTGTTCATCAGCCTTCAATGCTGACCTCTGGTAATTTATAAGCTCCTGTTGCTCTGTATTCTCTACTCACTTGGGTTGTACGCTAATTTTTGTCGATGTAGTGGAAACAAAGCAGTATCTTATTGTGGTCCTAATTTCCATTTTCCTGTGTAACTAACTGTACTTTTTATTTGTCTGCGGATTGATGTCTTTAGGATGGGGATCCTAGCATAGGCAGTTAAGAGACCTAGTACTTATAACAGGTTAGTCTTTTAACCATATTTTTCTATTTTTTAAAGACACAGTCTCACTCTGTCACCCTGGGTAGAGTCCTGGCATTATAGCTATCATTACAGGCGTGAGCCGCCACGCTGGCCTCCCAAGCAGTTTTGGGATTGGGATAGCTAATCACTTGTTCATTATTTATTTATTTATTTAATTTATTTGAGACAGAGTCTCAAGCTTAAACTCTCAGGCTCAAGTAATTCTCTTACCTCAGCCTCTAAAGTAGCTGGGACTACAGGCTCCTGCCATAACACCCGGCTACTTTTTGGTTGCAGTTGTCATTGTTGTCTGGCAGGCCCAGGCTGGATTCAAACCTGCCAGCCTCAGTGTATGTGACTGGCACCCTAGCTGCTTGTTCTTTCTTTAATGCTCCTTGGGGATTTCTCTCTGTCTCCAGGCTTCACAAGAGAATCCATTTCCTTGCCTTTTTTTTTTTTTTTAGGATCTAGAGGCCACTACTCTTGGTCCCTTGAGTGTGTCACTCCAACTTCTTGCTTCCATTGTTACCTCCCCTGCTATCGACTCTGAACCCCCTGCCTCCCTCTCATAAGGACCCTGTGATCACACTGGGCCTGTCTGGATAACCCAGGACAACCTCTCCTTCCCAAGATCTTTTCTTCCTTTCTTCTCTCTCTCTCTTTCTCTCTCTTTCCCTTTTCCTTCCTCTTCCTCTCTCCCTCCCCTCGCTTCCCTTTGAGAAAAGAGTCTCACTTTGTCATCCTTCCCCTGGGAAGAGTGCCCTGGTGTCATAGCTCACAGCAACCTCAAACTCCTGGACTCAAGTGATCCTCTTACCAGCTTCCTGAGCAGCTCTTCCTATAGGCACCCACCACAACACCTGGCTAGTTGTTCTATTTTTAGTAGAGACGGAATCTCACTCTTGCTCAGGCTGGTCTTAAACTCACTTGAACTGAGTTCAGGTGATCTGCCTGCCTCAGCTTTCAAGAATGCTAGGATTATAGGAGTGAGCCACCAATCCAGCCTCCAAGTACTTTTTGGGATTAGGATAGCAAATCATTTGTTCTTTAATACTCCCTGGATTTTCCCACTGCCTAGGTATTTCTCTCTGCCTCCAGGCATCAGGAGAGAAAACATTTCCTTGCTTTTTTTAGGATCTAGAGGCCACTACTCTTGACCCCTTGAGTGTGTCACTCCAACTTCTTGCTTCCATTGTTACCTTCCCTGCTACTGACTCTGAACCCCCTGCCTCCCTCTTATAAGGACCCTTGTAATCACACTGAGCCCATCTGGATAACCCAGGACAAATTCTCCTTCCCAATATCCTTTCTTTCTCTTTTTCTTTCTTTCCCTTTCTCTTTCTTTCTCTTCCCCTTCCTCTCCCTCCCTTCCTTTCCTTTAAGGAAAGAGTCTCACTTTGTTGCCCTTGCCCTGAGTAGAGTGCCTTGGTGTCAAAGCTCACAGCAACCTCAAACTCCTGGACTCAAGTGATCCTCTTACCTCAGCCTGCTAATTAGCTCTTACTATAGGCACCCACCAACACCCAGCTAGTTTTTCTATTTTTTTTTTTTTTTTTGTACAAAAGGTCTTTATTGGAGGGGGGATACTGCAGAGCAGCATTGAGGAGAGGAGAGAGAGAAGGCTAGGGAGGGAGGGAGGGAGAGAGAAAGTGGGGGGAACAGAGTAGAGAGGAGAGAGAAAGAGCTAGTTTTTCTATTTTGAATAGAGACAGTCTCACTCTTGCTCACGTTGGTCTTGAACTCCTGAGTTCAGGTGATCTGTTGGCCAGGCCCCGCCTTAACCACCTTTTAAAAAGCACATAAATGATATATTTTACCTCTTTTTCCAGGTTTGAATTACTAATTATTTGGAAGATACAAATAGATGAAGAAGGGAAGGTTTCACCAAAGCTAGATCTTCTCACCAAAGTCCCACAACGAGGTAGGGATTAGATGTGGATGTTCTAAGTGATTTTTCAATGTGTCCGACAAGGCAACCTTATTTATTTCGTCTGTTTTCACATGGCAAAAATCAAAAGTTGAAAATCTCAGGCAGCACCTATATCTCAAAGGAGTAGGGTGCCGGCCCCATATGCCAGAGGTGGAGGGTTCAAACCTAGCCCTGGCCAAAAAAAAGTTGAAAATCTCATTAATGTACTTTGTACATCAGTTTATTTATTTATTTATTTATTTTGAGATAGAGTCTCACTATGTCGCCTCGGTACCATGTCATCACAGCTCTCAGCAACCTCACATTGCTTGGGCTTAAGCGATTCTCTTGCCTCAGCCTCCCAAGTGGCTAGGACTACAGGAGCCCACAACGCCCAGCAATTTTTTTGTTGTTGTTGTTGTCATTGTTGTTTGGCAGGCCTGGGCTGGGTTCAAACCTGCCAGCCCCAGTGCATGTAGCTGGCACTCTAGCTGCTGAGCCACAGGCACCGAGCCAGTTTTTTAAATATTCTTATCAATAATCACTCCAAAACCATAGAGGTGACTACTCCCCCCATAGCCTTCTTGGGCTGAATGCATGGGGAACATCTGTCTCCGTGTCTCCCCTGTCCCATCTCTAGCACACTTCCTGTTCATGTGGCCAGTCAAGAGGAGGAAAGGATTGTGGGGAGGCCAACACCAAGTGTAAACATGAAACCAGAAGCCACCACTTTGAAGTTTCTTACTTGGTCTATGTTTTCTTTGTAGCCCTAAAACTGGACAAGAACAGAGTCATAGAATCTGCTCCTCTCAGCTTCCGAACCCTGCTAGACGTGCTTGGAATTGAAGCTGCTCTAGAAAACCTGATAAAATTGCTTTGCACAGAGGAAAACAACTAGTTCCGAAAATATGAACGTGTAGGAATAAGATGCTGCATTTAAAAGCACACAATTTTATTGAGTATAAACATTTGCTATTTTCCACTTAGAAACCACACCCTTAAAACATGCTGTCTATGCAGTTATGGCACACTGTATATACCCTCACAACATGAAAAATAAACACTGCAATTTAGGCAGAAAATGCCAAATAAAAGTGACATGTCTAGTGTTTTTTGTTTTTTTGTTTTTTTTTAAATAAGCTTAACATTTGAGAAAATGTACCAAGAGTGGTTGTCCATCCTTGGTTGTGCAGGGAGGCGCTGTGTCCCCACCCACCTACGCCTCATACCAAGTCTACTGGGGAGATGGCTGCCGCTCAGTCAGGCTGGGAGAAGCCACCATCTCCTGGCTCCTGCCACATGGGGGCTCTCAAGGCAATTGCCTGTGGAGCCTTATTCCTCCTGGTGTGCAAAGAAGCCCTGTGAGGCAAGTGCAGCATCTCTCAGCAATCCTGACACTTCTTGGTCTTCCATAAAAACGTGGAGCCATTAGCTTAAAAAAAGAAATGCCATAGGCTCGGCGCCTGTGGCTCAACGGGCTAAGGCGCCAGCCACGTACACCTGAGCTGGCGGGTTCGAATCCAGCCCAGGCCCGCCAAACAACAATGATGGCTGCAACCAAAAAATGGCTAGGCGTTGTGGCGGATGCCTGTAGTCCCAGCTACTTGGGAGGCAGGGGACTCGCTTGAGCCCAGGAATTGGAGGTTGCTGTGAGCTGTGATGCCAGAGCACTCTATCCAAGGTGACAGCTTGAGGCTCTGTCTCAAAAAAAAAAAAAAAAAAATGCCATAAACAGCAAAGACAGCATTGCTTCCTTCACACAGGGCCATGGCACAAAGGAAACGGAGTCCTTCATTAAAGACCCACCAAGTCTCTAAGTGCTGCATAGACAGTCTCAGACATGCTATAAACAACCATGACCTTGGTGAATACAGGAGTTGCCTATTATAATGATCAGGTCAATGAAAGCATATTGTTTCAGACCAATTGGGGCCACCAAGGAGCCTGGGCAAAGCAGCAGTGGCAGGTTCAGGGCAGAGGCCAGAGACATATCCATAGCAACAGCACCTGCGGGATTCAAGAGCTCCTCCAAGCACCAGGCTTAGGGGACCCAGGACTGTCTAAAATAGGGCACTCCATCTATTTGTTCTTCCCTAAAGACTTTATTTTCATCCTATCCAGTGCAGCCAAGTTTAAGTCCAGTGCTCAGCAGTAATGCTTACAGTCACAGAGGACCTAAGCACCTGGCCCACCTTCCTGAAGAACCAGGTTCCAAAGCACCTCCCACAGGAGAGATGCTCCCTGTGTGTGCACTTGAACCCAGGACCCCAAATGCTCACATGCAACATCATCCTCAGTGACAGCAACCCAGCCCCAGCCCCAGCCCAGCAACAGCAGACTAACCACCTCAGGTCAAAACAGTACTGACAGCCACTTCCCTCCACACTTTCCAGAGCCTGCACCTTGTCCATGAGCAGATGAGCTCCATGCACATCACTTAGTCTCCAAAGCCCCCTATCCCAGAACACACAACACATACGAGGGCTGTCCGGAAAGTATCTAGTCATGTAATATGAAAAATAGAAACATAGGCTAGGCGCCCGTAGCACAGTGGTTACAGTGCCAGCCACATATACCAAGGGTGGTGGGTTCAAACCCAGCCCAGGCTAGCTAAATGACAATGACAACTGCAACAAAAAATAGCTGGGCATTGTAGCAGGCACCTGTAGTCCCAGCTACTTGCGAGACCGAGGCAAGATAATCACTTAAGCCCAAGAGTTTGAGGTTGCTGTGAGCTGTGACGCCAGGACACTCTACCAAGGGCAACATAGTAAGACTGTCTCAGGACAAAAAAAAAGAGAGACATACCTGGCTACATGCTTTCCAGACAGCTCTTGTGCACGAGAGATTTCATTTGAAATCAGAAAGGAACAATAAAAGTGGCCAAATGCATAAGTGTCTTTTTTGTACCTCTAAGTGTAGCATAAAATTAGAAATACTAGGACAGAATTGAACAATAAATTCTGTAAGAATTGGCTTGATTCAAACAAGTGTAATTCTCAAGTTATCACAAAATTTCCCACAAAAATTTACAGTCAGCAAAATAGTATCCTTATTTTTCATATAATTCCATGGTTTTACTAATATTATATGTTACAATAAGCCTTCATTAGTCCCTCAAAACAATGATATAAATAATCAGTCTATACAACCTACCATAGAATAAAAAACTGAAGCCAAAATTCCCAACAGTTTTCATAGCAGCCGGGCACACTTTGGTGACCCCAACAAGATCCCTCTCAGCACCAGCTAAGAATTGTTCATCTTCCGAAGCAGGGCCTTCAGCCCTAGCAGGGGAACAGGCAAGGCCTTAAGGCCCTCAAACCCAACATGTCTCAAAGCAAACACCCAAGGGAGGAATTCAGTCTGGGAAGAGGGGAAAACTTACTCCTCAGCCACCTGAAACACCAGAGTGCCAGGAAAGCACTGAGCTGTCAGAGGCACACTGCCCCACCCAGCCACAGCAGCTGAGCAAGTTACAGCTCTGCTTCCAGCTCTACAGCAGCAATTTCGAGTGGGAAAGAACACCTTATCACCCCTAAAGTTAAAATCATAAAGCAAAAAAAAAAGTCAGTGCTCGCATGAGTGGTGTCCATCCTGACCTGAGTCTCGTGCTCCCTGCTGCCCCTTTGCAGAGCCGTGGGTTTCAGCACCTCCGTGGGGACCCTGAGTCTAAACCGCTCAGAACCGACATCCACACTAACCTCGAGATCACGCTGTGCAGCAGGGAACCACCTAAAAACCTGTGTTGATGTATGGGTTGCTTTGAAAAAGTGACCAAGTAACTCAGCTGGGGAAAGTTCCAGTAGTATCCATGTTTTCTTAAAAGTCCAAACTGTAAAATGTGACAATTCAAGTTTTCTATGTTAGGAGTCTGGTGATGGCAGATCCAAACCTTGGGTCTTATAATAAGGCTTTCTTAGTAGAGAATTAGACATGAGCCCTGGTTGAGAAGGAAGAACTCCCCAAAATGTCTTCCCAGGGCTTAACGGACACTTCCATTTTAAGAACGTAAGCAGCTTCCTGGGACACCACATTCAACGTCCTACATTCCTTGTTCTGGAAGATGTTTCTAGTGCTCTTCAATTCCTGTCTCCAAGAGGCAAACCCACCTCAACAGGGGTTAAAAGCAAAAACACTCACAACCAAAAGTCACCCAACAGAATAGAAAATAGCTCTTATCATTCAACCTTCACATTCTATGTTCAAGTTTCAAAGACACTGCAGGAAACAAGTTAGACCTTGTGGAGAACTAATGTGCAATCTTCGCTTTCCTTGAACCGAGTTGACATCATAGCGTTGTCTTTGGCATGTACA
>CAUYON010021695.1:0-17439 GCA_963573935.1 Arctocebus calabarensis | reverse complement strand
GACCTTGTCTCTTGACTCAGCTCCAAACCGTTGGCTTTCTTGCTAAATTTCTGTCCTTTAACTCTCCTTCTGGACAGGAGTGTCTGTAGAAAGCTGGCTACAGACCGCCATCTTGGCTCCTCCCCCTTTCATTTTTTTTTTTTTAGGAACTTCCATAATCTTCTTCATTGTGATTGTACTAATTAACATTCCCAGCAACAATGTGTACAGAGTTTGATTATTGACATAACCTGTATAATTCTTTATGTGTTACTACCTCTACTCTTTACCTTTATCTTTCTAAAATTCATGGGTTTAAAGTAGTAGCTAATGATTATATTATTACTGTATAAATGTTATCATTTCTGAACTATGTAGTGTATAATTATTTTATTTCTTTTCATGTAGTATTTAGCATTGCCTGGTATGAAATATGCCTGAGTTTTTGTTTTTTGTTTTTTTTTTAACTTGCTTAATTTTCCATTTACCTTCAAGTAATTTTCCAAAATAGCAAATATTCTGTAATGTCCTTTTATTGTTTTCCCCTAATTTTTGAGTATACTTCCACACCCTCTATCATTTCCTCTCTTTAGTTTTTAGAAATTCTCTCTCTCTTTTCAAGCTCCATGTTCCTTGAACTTTAATCTGTACTCATTGCTCTACTGGGACAGAATTGTTATTCTGAGACTTCATTGTCACCAGGGGCTTCTCCTGCTCACTCTTAAGCAGGATCCCCTCTTTTCTGTGTCTCATGCCTTCCTATTTCTTGGTTTACACTCTTGCTTGGGCTAAGCCATATGCTCCGTGAAGATGAGGCATGTGAGTTTTCAGAGATTCTACATGTCTAGAAATCTCCTTAATTTATGGACTAACTGAACATTAAATTCTAAATCAGAGTCTCTCTCCCCTATGTCTAGATTTCAGTAATATAGTTGCAAGCCCTGGTGATATGCAGATTTGTGTTTCATATTACATTGTCTGACAATCTATTCCATCTTTGGAAGTTTAAGTTTTTTTCATTATGGTGGAATGGTAGGCTGAATAATTATCACCCAAAGTTGTCTACATCCTAGTCCTTGCATAATGTAACTATTACCTTACATGGTAAAAGGGACTTACGGAAGTGATTAGATTAAGAATGTTGAAGTAGAGATTATTCCGGATTATCTAGGAGGGCCCAATGCAATCACAAAGATCATTATAAGGAAGAATTAGAGGGAGATTTGAATGCAGAGATAGATTTTCGTATAGATGCAAGCACTGGAGTGATGGGAAGAAGGGATCATGAGCCAAGTAATGCCTTTATGTTGTTTTAAGTCATCAAATTTGTGTGACTTGTTACAGTGGAAATACAAAAATGTTGGGCAACAGGGGTACCAGGTGCCCAAACCCAGTTGAACTAGAAAGTAAAAACAGGGCAGGGTGGGAACTGAACACAAAAATGAGTGGAAACTGAAAATGAAAGTGGAGCTGCACAAACACTGTGAGTAGAGAGCAAAGGTAGTTTGTGTAAGTTTCGGGGTAACAGAAAGAAATTTGATTCAAGAACAAAGAGAAACCTTGACGTACTTCCCAACTGAATTGGAAGTATGCCCCTTCTGAATGAGAAGAGGTGAAAGAGAAAGAGACACAAAGGCCATTTGGAAGTATAAGTGCCCTTTCCTTATCCCTTTCAAATTGACTGCAACTCTTTCATTGTCCTCTCTGTACCTCCAGGCATCATTACCCTTTTCTGTTGGTCATTGATTATTGTATCTTTCTATTGGTTCTTGGTTATCCAGGTTACTTCATACCCACATTCTTATGGGCCCTCCAGACTTCCTTGTTCAACAGGCCAGGCTTTCCTCTTATCCACCTTGAAGCCCCCTTCTTCCTGTCCCTTGTCAGAAAGTAATAGCAGTGGCAATCTGAAATTTCAATGAGTACCTACTTAAAAGCCTTCTGTATTCAATCCACTCGGCACTTTCTATTTTTTGATAACTTTTTTCCCTCTGGTTTCTGTCTTGTCTAGAATTTTATTAGTAAGTAAAATGATCCTTGAATTTTCTTATCCTCTTTGTACTATTATCTATGCTTCTCCTTATATTCAACTCTTCTGTGATAATTTTAAACTTTGTTATCTTATCTTTGTAATACATTTTTAATTTAGACATTGACATACACACAAGCACATAAACACACAGACACTATTAAACATTCAAAGAGTTCCTCCTTCTTATCTGATCTTTTTTGTTATCATTTTGTTTTAGTCTCCTGAATGAGTTACACAATATAATATCCTATTTATTTGAGGATTATGGTAATAGTTTCTTTTTTTTTACTTTTGACATTTTTTTTTCTGTTCTGAAGCCTTTCTTTTTTCTTCTTTTCTATTTAATGTGTGAAGATTTTGTTTATTTTCACATTTACAATAAATACTGGGCCAAGTGTGGTGGCACACACTGTAATTCTAGCACTCTGGGAGGGTAGGTCAAGGCAGGTGGATCGCCAGAGCTTAAGAGTTTCAGACCAGCTGGAGCAAGAGTGAGACCCTATCTCTTAGAAAAAAAAAAAAAAGCAATAGACCGGCATTGTGGTGGGCAACTGTAGTCCCAGCTACTTGGGAGGCTGAGGCAAGAGGATCTCTTGAGCCCAAGAGTTTGAGGTTACTGTGAGCTATGAAACCATGGCATTCTATCAAGGATAACAACGTGAAATGCTATCTCCAAAAAAAATGAAAATTTCTGAAACATGAATTGGGCATGAGCAAACTTTGGCAAATGTTATGCTGCTGTTTAAGGGGTACTCCCAAATCAATGTCTATAGTGGTCCTGTCCAAGGGGAGAGTGTATGGAGTTGAAAAGGAACACAGTATGTGAGTAAAAGTCTAATTCCACTATATACAAAATTTTACACAATTCAACTACTTTCAGCCCTGTCCCTTATATCAAATTCTACTGTAGTTAATGCTTCCGAATCAGAAATATTCAGTGTTCTGCAGTGAGGACTGATTTGCTGATGCTCTTATCTGCAGCCATTTCAATCACAGAAATGTAGAAAGACATACAGGTGGAAAGATCGATAGATAGATCAAAAGACAGAAAGACAGACAGAATGATGGATGGTAGAAAGGAGAGAGAGAAAGACAGACAGACTGATAGAAGGACAGACAGACACACAGGCATAAAGACAGGAAGACATACAGGCATAAATACAGAAAGACAGAAAGAGAGACAGAAAGACAGGCAGACAGACACAAAGGCAGAAAGAGAGACTGAAAGACAGAAAGTATAAAAGATGAAAAAAAATCACAACTTTGAGGCTTGGAGTGGTGGCTCACACCTCTAATCCTAATACTCCTGGAGTTGTGGCTGGGAAGCCACACTCTGGGAAACAGAAACGGGTAGAAAACAGTAACTGGGCATAGGGGGGACGGGCACCTGTACTCCCAGATACTCAGGAGACTGAGGCAATAGGCTCTCTTGAGCCTAGGAGTTTGAGATTGCTGTTAGTTACCATGACGTCAGGGCGTTCTACCCATGGGAAGGACCGAGACTCTGTCTCAAAGGAAAAAACAATCCCAACTTGAATAGTATGGAACAATATGCTTTCCACGTCAATCATGGTAGGGTGAGGGTGAGCAGGGAGATAGGGTTGACTGCATCTTCAGTCTCACTACCTGGGTAATTGCTATGCTGGGAGCATTTAGAGCACATAAAGTTTTGCAAAACACCTTTAAGTAGCTTTATTGAAGTATGTAGTTCACCCTTTTGAAGCGTACAATTCTGTGTTGCTTAGTATATTCTCAGAATTGCTATCATCACAATTATCATCACAGCTATCATCACAATGTAATTTCAGAACTTTTTCTTCTCCCCCCACCAAGAGAAAGTCAATACCTGCTAGAAGATACATTCATTGTCTCCACCACCATCCCTCCCCTCTACTCCTAGCATGCATTGTTTGGCCTTGTCTTGATGTTTCCTTATACGTTCAATCATAGTATATGTGGTCTTTTGTAACTGGCCTTTTTAACTTATCACAATGTTTTTAAAGTTCATTCATATTGTAACATAAATATGCACTTCCCTTTTGATGTTAAAAATATTCCATCATATGACCATAGCACATTACACCTATCCAATCATCAGTAGATCACATTTACGCTACTGAGGAAGTTCCCTTCCAGTCAGTTTCTTAAATGATTTTCATCTATAAGATCTGTTGCATCTATCAAATGCCTTTTCTGTGTCTCTTGACATGATCATGTGGTTTTTCTTCTTTGGTTTTTAATGTAGCGTATTCTATTAGTTGATTTTCCCTTATTGAACTAGACTCAATTTACTGGTATGAAATCAAATTTGGTGAACATGTTTATAATATTTTGTGTGCTACCTGACTTTTTCTGCACATATACAGTCTATCACTTATGTATTTGAGACTGTGTTTCCCCCCCCCCTTTGCCTAATGAAAATATAATAGTACAACCATAGATTTAGGCAATGTTATTTGCTTACTTCAAGTGATCCTCCTGACTGGATCCTCCTCAGCAGCAGGGAGTACAGGCACATGCCACCACTGCTGGCAAAATTTGCATTTTTTTGACAATTAGGGTCTCACTAATTTGCTGACTCTGGTCTGGATCCCCTCGCTTCAAGTGACCCTCCTGACTGGGCAACTTAAAGTGCTAGGATTGTAGGTATTAGCTACAGTGATCGTGATCATAAACTTTTGTTTGATGAAGGTTTCTTTCTATTTTCATAACCCGTAGATTACAAATAACATTTTCATTTAAATACAATCCACACACTCCACAATTCCCTCATTTAAAGTATACAGTTCAAAACTATATTTTCAGGGATCACTGAATAGTTGCTCATTTGTCACTAGAGTCATTTCCCTGATTGTGTAGAAGAGAGAGTGAAACTGAAAGAGAGATGAAAGAAAGAAAAGAAAGGAGAGAGAGAAAGACAGAGAGAGAGAATCTGTATAGCATCACTTTAGTAAAATTTCAAGAAGTATAAACAAACACACAATTTCAGTCTGCCATGACTGAGTTTGCTCAATAAATATTTGATGAATGAATGAATAGCAAACCAATAAATAATGGAAATTATTAAATATTATGATGTTACACAGCTGATGATTGACTATGGTTCATAATGTCCTTCGTGTGTTCTGCGGTTCATAATGTCCTTCGTGTGTTCTGCGTTTTTAGTTCTTAAATAGTAGAAGACTGACAGATGCTAAAAACAATTAAATTCTTCCCTCAAAAGAAATTTCAGTCACCCACATTTGCCCCTGAATCAATGTTAATAACATATATTTATTACTACTAGCTTTTATTCAAATGGAAATCTTATGAGGGAAAGAAGATAGATATTAGCAACTTCATTTTAGAGGCAAGTAAACCAAATTCAGGAGTTAGAGCAATCTGCTTAATGTTGCATGTTAAGCCAGTGGTAGGTCTAGAAATTGAAAACAAGTGTTCTGACTCCTGGTTCAGTTCTCCTTTTTTCCCCCCTCTCAATACACTCTGAGACCTCTCAGAAGACCAGATCTGGCTGCAACAACTTTATTTGCGTGATGGTTAGCTTTCCCCCAAAGAAATAAGCAATGAATTAATATGCAGAGTAGTAGAAAGGCTGGAGACAGTTTTAATTGGAAGAAAAACTATAATTATTTTTGAGTTTTATCTACCACACACTGACTAACAATCCTAATTCTTTATTAACATAGTAATATCTTTGCCTTTAAACTTTGACACACAACTGCATCTATTTCTATTACAATTAATTTTAAAAGGAATTATCCTTCAAAAAGGAAGGTATAAATGTTGAACCCCAATTGTCATATTATTCTGTGATTAAAATGTAATATATATTTAGTCAAAATCATACAATATTTAGTGGCTCCAATAAGAGCTTTCCAGAGCAAATGAGTTAGTGTGTCATTAAGCATCATTTTTATCTATTTCTTGGATTTTCTTATGGTTATTAGTATCATTTAAGAACTATTACTTTAATTCTATAATATCATATGATTATTTATGGCTTCAAAATAGAAGGTGATGTGTCATGTTCTGGATATTAAGCTATACTTCGTTTGCACAATGAACTAAATGGATCTTCCAAGGCTGGTAACTATAGTCATTTTCTTATCTTCCTACTAGAACTTCCCAGGAAAATAAGATAGAGGTGCAGAAGTGAGAGGAGATTATTGATCATGGAAACATAATAGGTCATGTTCCTTTGAATCTGAGAAATGTTTTCAGTTATTAAAAGATGTAGCCCAGAGTACTGAAACAAAACTAAAATTCAGTTTTAATATGTAAGGGAAAGTATGAAATGGAATATCATTATTCTTCACTAATGTTTACTAAATCTATTCATTTACAAACTGCATTTGTCCTGCTGTACATTACTATTTCTACACTTATTGACTTTTTTTATTCATTTAACAAATATTTCTGGAGTATTTGCAATATTCTATACATAATATCAGACATTGGTGATGTATTGAATAAAATAGACATGATCTCTGTCCTCATGAACATTACATTATTAGGAAGATTCACAAGAAATAATTTGATTATTAAAAATATAAACCCAAAGGATGATAAGTCCTATGACAACAATAAACCAGAGTTAGAAATTATGCTGTATTCATGTATAAAGATCTTGAGGTAGGAATGGACTTGGAATGTTTGGAGAACAGCCAGAAGGTCATAGTGGTTGGAGTGGAGTATGAATGAGTAGTAAAGTATATCATGAAGTAAGATAGGTATCAGGGCCAGATAGTATGAGGATGGACTTGTAGACCATCATTAGGGCTTGGATTTTTATTCTAAAGATGATCGATGGCATTAGAAGAGTTTAAGTAAAAAAAAAAAAAAAAAAACTGATATGACTTTTTGAAACGCTCATTTTGGTTTCTATATTAAGAGAGAAACACTGTAAGCATGAAGATGAGTTAGGTGGCTATTGTAGTACTCCGAGTGTAGAGGTGGCTTGGACGAAGGTAGTCATGATGCAAGTAGGGAGAAGAGAATGGATGAGCAACGGACTTAAAATTAGATTTGATAAGACTCCTTTCTGTTCATCTGCTTTAGAGTTTTCAAGCACATAGGCAAGGAAGCAGCATGTGTGGTCTAAGGACAAAGTCAATAAAACTGATTTATTTTCCATTTGGTCAAGTTGCTAGACTAATATATGAAAGAAATGCAGAAATTTTATCTGTAATTCATCAAGTCCTTAAATAGATTTCTTACAATCTTACAGGTAAGATGTATTACATATAAACTAGGTCCCTGTAAAATTGGGTAGATTAGTTACTGAAAAATAACTGTGCCCATTTGGCTCTGATTAAAGGAACAATGACATGGGGTGTCGTTTCTAAAGGCCTGATGTAGGCCGTGGGCCTTGGTCTGGTCCTGATCATTGATGATATTAATGACTTGAATGAAGATATAGAAATAACAGTATATTTCTATACTGTTGACAGTAACTGTTTCTATATTGACAGTTTTTATAGAAGGCAGGTAAGGGGGATTATATTAGATGACAAAATATGTAGATTTTTTTTCCTTGTTATGGAGAGTTTTAGACTGAAATATGTAGCTACATGTGGTTATCTTTTCTTTTGTGGCTTTTTAGTGTTCTCTGTTGTGTTTAAAGGTTCTGCAAGATTATTTTTAAAAGCCACATACAGTTTTCTAGCATTTTAGTAGTTGTACTTTAGTGTAAATGGTAAGGTTAGGATTAGTTTGATTTTCTTCCCAAATTATTAGTAACTTCTACCAACATCACTTATTATTGCTTTGAAATGCCACATTCAATATAACCTAAATTCTTGTATGTATAGTTAGTAAAATTACATGTGTGTCTGGATGATTTATTCTGCTCCATTTATTTTTGTGTATGTATATATGATTTTAAAATTTGGAGAGGATTCTCAGATAAAATTGTCTTATGGAAATGAAATCTACATTAAAAGAACAACACAAATTGGTTAAGTTGTCTACTGAGGCAGAAGATTTAACCTTATCAAAAAGATGTTAAAAACAGAGTTTCTATGACTGTGATTTTACTTAAAATAGATAATTGACAAGAGCCTGAAGGCCTCTATTTTAACTATTCCCACATGGGAAGTAGCAGGGGAGTGAAGGACCAGAGAAACAAAGGTCAAAGACAGCTTATGAAGCGGTGTATACATACTAAGGAGTTGGCTCTTCATCTTGTTGTTGGTAGAGAACTAATGAATGATTTACAGTTAGAATGTGGCATGATCAGAACTCTCCTTAGAAAAATTATTTCAGTGGCAGAGTATAGGATTCAGATTGGCTGCATAATGTAAACATTGTAAAAATAAAAGGGCTTTGTGTGTGTGTGTGTGTGTGTGTGTGTGTGAACTCGTATTAGGAAAGTGAAATCTTTTGTTTATCTATCCATCAAGTGACTTGGGGCATGATTTTTCTGTCTTTTCCTGTAGAATTAGGATAATCTCTTCTGAAGATAGTGCTTTTATGACAGTAAAAAAACTTTAAGAATGAAAGCTAATCTGGCAACTTTATTTACATTTTAGATTAGTATGAGGATACGAAAAATTAGATTACATTGTTTGCATTTGTTAGGTAAAGTTTAAATTGTAGTATTGCCAAAATGTGGAATCAACCCAACTGCCCATCATTTCGTGAATAGATTAATATACTGTGGTATATGTGATTCTTAAAAATAAGATTCTATGCAATGGAAAACGCACTCTCGTTTGGGCCAGAATTGCATTTTGTTCTGTTGTTTAAACCAAGAATCAAATAAAATATGAGGGAAATTCTTACGGGAATTTTATAGTATAAGAGACTTTCACTGCAACAGTGCCCTGAAGGAAACCTGTTTGAACAGAAAATTTGAAATGCCTCTCAAAAGGGGAATGCTTTTCCATGCTAAATGTCAAATCACAAACTGGTTTCTTATCTTCATATACCCAAGGCAGTATTATTGGAAATATTTTCTTTTCAAGGTCTCTATCTGCAAAGCAAGGAGCAGAATTATCAGTTGAAATAGGAGGTATAATTATATATTGAAAAACTCTCAAACCATGACTTTTATTTCAGAGGAAATCTGTAATATATGCCTGTATTACCACTTTAAGAATGTTTATTTTTAATTTCAAGACTACAATGTTTAACTAAAATACTTTATTACAGCCCCTCAAAAAAAGCATTAGCACATTGTTTTCAAATATAAGGTTTTTGTTTAATTTTTATTTATTTTAATGAGCAAATAATAATAGTATACATTGATGGGATACATTGTGATGGTCTGACTTACATCCACATAGTACAAAGAGTCAATCAAGCTATTTAACAAATCTATCACCTCATCAACTTATCATTTATTGGTGCTAAGAAATTCAAAATATTCTTTCAGAATTTTTGAAATATGCAATATATTATTATTTTTTAATGTTATTAAGTCAAATACATAAATCATGTATACATTAATGCATTTATGGGGTACAATGTGCTGATTTTATATACAATTTGGAATACTTAGATCAAACTGGTTAACATGACCATCACTTCATTTACTTAATTATCGTGCGAAGACATTTATACTCTACTCTTAATAAATTTAACATGTACCCTTGCAAAATGCACCATAGGTGTGGTCCCACCGTTTACCCTTCCTCCATCTAACTTCCCCCCTCCGCTTCCTTCCCTCTCCTCTTTCCTCCTTCATCCTGAGCTATAGTTGTGTTTTATCTTTCATATGAAAGTGTGGGTGATTATAAATTGGTTTCATAATAGTACTGAGTACATAAACTGTCCTCACCATACAGAGCAATACATTCAAACTTCCTATTGCAATCTAACCTAAATTTCATACCTGTGATCAACACAGTATCTTCCCTTTCCCCAAACCTCTTCACCTTGCCCAGTATCTGGTAACCACATTTCTACTCTCTGTTTATGTAAGATGGATTTTTTTTTTAGGTGTAACATATAAGTAAGGTCATAAATTCTGTTCCTGGCTTATTTCACTTAGCACAATATCCTGCGGTTCCAATCATGTTATGAAGAATAAAATTTTCTGGGCAGTGCCTGTGGCTCAAAGGAGTAGGGCGCCGGCCCCATATGACAGAGGTGGCAGGTTCGGCTGGCCAAAAACTGCAAAAAAAAAGTATAAAATTTTTTTTTTTCTTTAAAGTTGGATAGTATCCCATTTTGTATATACACCATATTTTCTTTATCCATTTACCTGTTTTTGAGCACTTAGGTTGACTCCATACCTTGCCTATCACGAATAATGCTGACATGAACAGGAGACTACAGATATGAATTTGATAGGCTGATTTCAATTTCTTTGAATATATATCCTTAAGTGGGATTGCTAGACCAAATAGCAATTCTATTTTTTTTTTTTTTTTGAGACAGAGCCTCAAGCTGTCACCCTGGATAGAGTGCCATGGCATTACAGCTCACAGCAACCTCCAATTCCTGGGCTCAAGAGAGTCTCTTCCCTCCGCCTCCCAAGTAGCTGGGACCACAGGTGCCCGCCACAATGCCCGGCCATTTTTTGGTTGCAGCCGTCATTGTTGTTTGGCGGGCCCAGGCTGGATTCGAACCCACCAGCTCAGGTGTACGTGGCTGGCGCCTTAGCCCATTGAGCCACGGGCGCCGAGCCAGCAATTCTATTTTTAGTAGTCGGAAGAATTCCTACATTATTTTCCGAAATAACTGTACTAATTTTCATCCATGTCAAAGTGTACAATTGTTCTCTTATCTATATAACCTTGCCAATACCCATTATCAATTATTGTTCTGATAATAGCCATTCCAGCAGGTGTGAGGTGATATGTTGTGGTTTTAATTTTCATTTCCCTGATGATTATAGATATTAAGCATTTTTCACATGTCTGTTAACCATTTCTATCTCTTCATTTGAGAAATATCTTTTCAGATCCTTTGCCCATTTTTAATTGGGTTATTTGTATTCATGCTGTTGTTTGAGTTTCTTCTATAGTTTGGATATTAATCCTTTGTCAGATATATGTTCTATAAATATTTTCTCCCAGTCTATGGGTTGTATCTTCACTTTTTAATTGATTTTTTTTTATACTCAGAAGCTTTTTAGTGTGTTGCAATCTAATTTATTTATTTTTGCTTTTGTTATCTATGCTTCTGAGCTCTTATCCAAAAAATTATTGCCCAGTCCAATTTCATAGAGCATTTCCCCTATTCACTTCAAGCAATTTTACTGTTTCAGGTCATATACAAGTTTAAAAGAATGTTGTAAATATTTTGTTTTTGATAATTTCTATAATATACAATCTCTAAGGTGTGTCCCCATTGATCCCATCCCCCTAGAGCTTATTTTTATGTGTAATACTCTCTGGTTGGGTGTGGACTGGATTAATTGATTCAGTTGTAACACACAAAATAAGGCAGAAGTTATGGTATGTCAGTTCTGAGATTAAGTTATTGAAATATTGTGACTTCTGACTTAGTTGATTTATCTCACTCCCTCTTGGATCAGTCTTCTAGGAGAAGCCAGCTGTCAAGTTGTGATGTAGCCCTGTGGAGAGCCTTATAGTTATAAATAATGAAATTATATCAGCAATCACATGAGTGAGCTTAGAATTAAATTCCTTTCTTCACTAGTAAAACTTTCATATGAGACATCCACACTCTCCAGCTAATGGCTCGACTGTAACCTCAAAAGAGACTGAAACACAGGCACCCAGTTATGTTGTATCCAGATTCTTAGATCACAGACACACTAAGATGTTTTTTTTTCCAATTTGCTAAGTTTTAAGGTAATTTGTGACACAATAGTATATAATTAGTATGTTGACCTTTGTCCTTAAGATGGTTGTCAAACATTTTACTCTTCATTTGCTTAAACTTTCATTTTCTGTTCATTGGAGAGAGTGGGACCCACTGGTTCATACCTAAGTTTGACTATGAAACAAGTCAAATAGTATTCAGAAAGTGTTTCTTACAATATTTTGTTTCCAAAATCGCATTTTAATAAGAAACTAACAGTAAAAGAACATTGACTCATAAATACCAATAACCTCTACCTTATTACCACAAGAAGGACACCTCTATTTATTAATCATATACTTGGCTTGTCCTTTACCAGTGTGGAAGATACTGTTAGTACTCACTGATCACCATCTTCAGTTTTACATTTCCCAGTCTCTTTTACAATTAGGTCAGTCATGTGAAAAGTTGTGGTCATTAGAATGTGAGTGGATGTGCTGAGTGTCAGATACAGGCCAAAGTTGAAGGTTCTGATGTGCCTGCTGCACATACTTCCCCAACTTCCCACTGGCTTTTTAATGCCTAGGAAACAATAAGCTCTGGGATGGAAGCAGCTTGGGCCCCTAAGTTATGGCTTATCAGAAAACATTTAAGTTTGCAATTAACTGGTCTAAGACTAGTTCATATTTGTTAACAACATTGTCTACTCTGTCTTGACTAACACCAGTCTAGCCTCAATCTCCACTTAAATTTTTTAAGTAGAAATGATCTTATGTTAGTCTGTCTAAGAATTTGATATAAACCATAGGGGTGATATGTTTGAACTGCTAAATTGTGACCAGTAATAAAAACTAAAATGTTTACTTTATAAAGTAACTGGATTTATTTTTCTTATAATCAGAAGGCCTCAAATAGAAGAGAAGGCAGGGAAGAAAAGGATAACAAAATGTGCTGGAGTTTGACTGGTTGGTGTTGGTTTGGTTGGGTTAGAATTATGTGTTTCTCCTGTGCAAACAAAAAGAGAAGTGTGAACTCTAAGTGGTAAGTGATGTTTAGAACAGACATGTGAAGTAGATTTTAGAACATAGATCTGAGTGGTATACAATATAAAACCCTGATACTTCTTTTAGGGATTTAGTAAGTATCTTCATTATTTTCCAGTGCTCCTATAGAGAATGAAATAATATAGATTTTGGATCAGCAAAGAATTTAGTTGTACTATTACTGTTTTACTGATGACCTACTATGATTCAGACACTATGTTAAGAGCTGCAGATTCAAAACTAAATAAGACAGAAATACCTCTTGCTTACAGAACAAGAACAGACGTGGCCTAATACTCTAAGAATTTACAATCTGGAGGAAGAGATAAATAATTGCAGTAAAATATAAGGGAACAAGAAGATGCTAAGGAAACATAAAGGAAGTTCTCCTAACCCAGATAACCTGGCAGGAAAGACTTCTATGGGTAAATGACGTGTAAGCTGTAACTAGAAATGTATGTAAGAGCTATCCAAGTGTTCCCCTCCTTCGGAACTTGTTTCTCTCTCAAATTCTCAAATTTCCAAGCAATCATACCTTCAGGAAGCCTTTTTGAGTTTACGTATTTCAGCTGATTCATTCATATATATTTTAAATAGTACCTGCCTTATCACCTCTTTAGACATAGCTAATTTCCACCAGTGGGTAAAATATAGCTTTAAACCCACATTATCATGAACACATACTTACGACATTTCTGTATAACATGTTCTGTAATGTTAATGTACATATTTATTGATACTTTAAAGATGTATTGTCTTAATACATTCTGACTTACTTATTCTCCTATGTGAACACCTTAGATTGGTGCTGACATTTCCAAAACATAGTAACAATTTTAATGAATGCTTTCAAATATCTATTTTAAGTTGCTTTGTTATCTGGCATAAAATCCTAATAATAGAATTACTGGATTACTGAAGCATCAAGATACCATGGAAAGAATAAGATTGATGTATAGTTTTTCTTTTTTCAGATGACCTTACTTTTTGGGGTATTGATTTTCTTTCCTGTGAAATGGAAGGAAAACTAGAATGTATCCCTTTGGGTATATCAAAATTAAATGACTTACTAATGTAAGCAAAGAACATAGAACAGTATTTGCAATGTAGAACATACTATTTTAAGGAGAATGATATTTAAATGGTAGAACAAAATCTAGGAACCTGTTGTAAATATAATTATAGTAGTAGGTTGGGTTCACAGCTTAATGGTGAAAATAGTAAGAAGCATATAGATTACTAACTTCTTAAATGGTGAAAATTGGAAGAGGAGATTTGGAGGAAAGATAATGAACTTGGTTAGAACATGTTAAGGATGAGATACCTATAAAAAATAAAGCAGAGATGTCACCTGGGCAATTGAATATACAAATCCAGTGTTTAGAAGGAGAGCAACTAGCTAGATTATAAATAGGGGAGTTTTCCACCAGTAAATTATGTTTAAGACCATGCAACTTGACAAAATCAGTAAGGAAGCCAGTGTAGGTAGAAAGAGAAGAGAGTTAAGAGACTGAACTCTGGACCCTCTGGCACTAATTGTGCAAGGAGATGAGGAGATACTAGCAAAGCACACTAAGAAATTGCATCTGGTGAGATAGGAGAAGATTCAGACAAGTATAGTGTCATAGAAACCTTGAGAAGCAAATGAACATCTCACTCTAAGGTTTGACCATGCCAGAGAACATAGGCTTTCAAGATGGGGGAAGAGGCTGATAGGGAGAGGTTGTTTGAAGTAGGAATCTGGAGTTAGATTTGAATTTGAATGCAATTTCTACAACTCACAAGACTTATTACCTTGAAAAAGTCACTAAAACTCTTTCTACTTCATTTTTCTCATGCAATAAGGGAACATAATGACACAGTCTGGTTGTAAAAATTAACGACATAATTCACATATAGCAGAGTGCTTAATGTAACACAGAATGCATAGTAAGCATTTGAGAAACACTGAGACTTGTTACTTAACTAATAGTCATTGTTATTGCCAGTATAAACCTTTTAATTAAAGAAATATGAATAGTGATGAAATCAATTGTCACATTTTTAACATTGCACTTGACACATGGCAGGTTATCAAGACACAGCATTTGTGTATAGTTATACACATAAGGACATATTCAGGCACTCATGTAAAATTCTTGAAGCAATGACTGGGTCAGTAATACTTCGGTAATAATTATGGTAATAGCTAATAATTTAATCATGTTACAACTCAGGAACTCTTAGAGAAAATCATTATTAGCCATTTTCATAAATAAATAAAGAAATAGAAGGTAAATTACTTGCTCAATTTCATCTGGCTAGTATGACTTAAAGTCCACCTTCCAGCTCCAGAATAATATATATATTTTAACCCCTTTTCAATATCTTTTATTTTCTGTTGCATATTAGAAAGATAAGAGTTGTCTTGGACCCCACATTTAGTATACAAACACTAACAAAAGCTGATGAGCAAAAAAGGTGCAAGGGTAAACTTACCCTTTTGCCCTGAAAGTTTGCTGAAAGATCAACTCTCAATTAAGGCAGATTAATAAGATAAATATTTCCTTTCTAAATACCATGAACATGGGAGAGTCACAAGAATGATTACTCACTATTTCAATGATGGTCAGATATTTTTATACACACCTAAATTTAGAAGGGAGAGAGAAGAAAGTGGAGTGTAGGTGCAACAAATGGTAGCTAGGGAGGATGAATAGATTGGGAAACAGATTGACTTATAATTTAACCTGAGAGACTGGTATTGTATTTTAAATGATTTGGGCCAGGTCAGTTTACATTCTTTATTTTCTTTCCTGAAATATATTGAGATAACAGGGGGAGGATAGGAAGTCAGTAGCCTGCCTCCTTTTATCTTTTGATCAGGTCAGTCAGGTTTTATGAAGGTAGAGGGAAAGTTCCTTCCAAAGCTTCCTGATCTCATTGACCTTTAATTCAAAGTATTATTTATATCAAGGAGTCATATTTTCAGGTGAAATTTTCTTACTTCCCTCATGTGCATTCTTTTTACTGTATCTGCTAATACATATAGGTAAAAGGGTCCTCAAATAATCTGCATGAAGCCTGTGGGTCACAGGTTAGACACGCCTTCTAATTTTCCTCAGAATTAATGTCAGGGTTAATAACAACCTGTAAGTTTCAAAACAATAACAGGTAAACTTTCAAAGGGAGGAGATGGCTGTGAGTATGGCAGCCAGTTTGCTCATCATTGTAGTATTGTCTTTAGAGATCATGTCTGTGTTTTCTAACCCAGTAAATTCTTCCTTTCTGAATTGGACTGACCATTAATGTAAGCCTGTACTGACATCTCAGACCCTGTAAATAATGAATCCTTGTCTTAACATAAAAGGTCGTGCTCTACACATTCATTCTGTTTCCTACTCTATTTTTCCTGAGAGCTCTTTGCTTCCTTTCCACAGACCCCTTTTTCCCAATCATCTCCTTATACATCCTGTAGTAAGTCCCCTAGTAGTCTCCAGAGACAGTAAGAGACCATCCTTTATCATCAGGTCCTGTTGGAAGTCTTCAAAATCAGTGATATCCTGTTTTTGTTTTATATTTTGTTTCATGTTTTGAATTTCTTCTAATTTTCTTTTGCAGTTTGTTGTCTCTTTTTTACTGAATATTGAAGTAGCTCAGGAAATTTCACTCCAAAATGTGACTCCTTAATTAAGGGCATCAGAGACTAACAAGCCCTTGCAAAAGGCTTGTCTTCTATCTGCATAAACCAAAAGCACAATGAACTCCACTTCTTCTCCCAGTTATCTAAGAATATTGCAGGAATGAAAATCAAGAATACAACCATACCTGACCCAAATCACTCAAACCGTAATACTACTCTCTCAGGTTAATTTAAAAGTCAAACTGTTTGCCCTTCCATTCCTCATCCCTAGCGACCACTCATTATGGCTCATCTCTCCCTCCTCCCAAAACATAAGTGCAAAAATTTCTGAATTTCATTGGGAAATCTAGTAATCACTCTGTGATTCTTGCCGTGCACATGGCAAATAAACCTTTCTCTTATTAATCTGTCTTAATTGTGAGTTGATCTTTCAGCAAACATCTGGGTAAAGGGCAAGTTACGCATCATCCCTTCTGTATTGTTTCCCTGATATAATTTATGCTCCATGTTTAGTATGTGGCCAGGAAAAGATGGATATTTTTCTGTGCTAATAATAAATCTGTTGACAAGTTAAAATCATATGTTTGAAATCTTTGTGATGTACATTTTCATATCAAAGGAAAAATTCTCAAATCAGTTATATATTTGCAAATTTTTAGTAAGAGTTCATGATGAAGAATCTAAAAAAAAAAAGCTGGGGGGGAGGAGCCAAGATGGCGGTCTATAGCCAGCTTTCTGCAGACACTCCTGTCCAGAAGGAGAGTTAAAGGACAGAAATTTAGCAAGAAAGCCAACGGTCTGGAGCTGAGCCAAGAGACAAGGTCGAGGAATGCACATCAACCCTATTGGAGCGACCTGCAACCCCAAGGATACAAATAAAAGGTACAGAGCACATCACCAGGCGGAGGGAGTCCCCTCCCCCAAGAGAACAGCTCGCAGTATATGCCATACCTCCATACAAACAAGCGAGCAGAGTCCGGCTGTCCTCCCACTCTACCCCACAGGAGAGACCCTCTAAAAACCGGACCTCCTTCCCCTGTGCCGCGGCA
>CAUYON010021694.1:0-13854 GCA_963573935.1 Arctocebus calabarensis | reverse complement strand
TTGGAGAACAATCAAGGATCTAAAAGTAGACTTGCTGTTTGATCCTGCAATTCCTCTACTAGGTGTATATCCAAAAGACCAAAAATCACTTTGCAACAAAATATTTGCACCGGATTGTTCATTGCAGTTCAATTCATAATGGCTAAGTCATGGAAGAAGCCCAAGTGCCCATCAACCCATGAATGGATTAATAAATTGTGGTACATGTATACCATGGAATATTATTCAGCCTTAAAGAAAGATAGAGACTTTACCTCTTTCATGTTTACATGGATGGAGCTGGAACATATTCTTCTTAGCAAAGTATCTCAAGAATGGAAGAAAAAGTATCCAATGTACTCAGCCCTACTATGAGGCTAATTTATAGCTTTCATATGAAGGCTATAACCCAGCTATAGCACAAGAATATGGGGAAAGGGACAAGGGAGGGGAGGGGAGAGGTGAGGTTGGGGTGGAGGGAGGGTAATTGGTGGGGCCACACCTACGGTGCATCTTAGAAGGGTACAGGCAAAACTTACTAAATGCAGAATACAAATGTCTTCATACAATAACTAAGAAAATGCCATGAAGGCTATGTTAATCAGTTTTATGAAAATAGTTCAGATTGTATATGAAACCAGCAAATTGTACTCCTTAATTGCACTAACATACACAGCTATTATTTAATAATAATAAATAAAAAAAGATTCTGAAACTACATAAAATAAATAAATAAATTTATAAGAAAATGGCAAATAGGTTTCAACATGGTCATACCATTTTATAATCCCATTTGCAACATAAGACACCCCCGTGAGGTCTCTTTTTGCCAATATTTGGTGTTCTTGGTCCGCTTTAGTCATTGTAGTATATGTAAAATGGTATCTCATGGCAGTTTCAGTTCTTTCCTGATGAGCTTTGATGGTCCTTTCATGGGCTTATTAGTCATTCATTTATATTCTTTATATGAAGTATCTGTTCAAGTATTTTGCTTATTTTTAAGTTGGATTGTCCTTTTATTGTTGATTTCTAGGAGATTTTTGTGTATTCCAGATATAAATCCTTTGTCAAAAACATGTAGAACAAATATTTTTTCTCTAAAGATTGTATTATCATTTTCTTAGTGGTATCATTTGAAGAGCAGTTTATAGTTTTGAAGCCAAATTTATTAATTTTTTCTATTGGTTTCTGTGGCATGTCTAATAAATTTTTCTTTCTCCTAGAAAGTTCAAGTTTTAGCCTGCATGCTGAGGTTTATGACTCATTGCAAAATAATATTTTTGGCATGACATTGAAACGGAGGTTCATTTCTTTCCCCTATAGATAGCTAGTAATTTGAGTATCATTTATTGAAAGACTATGGGTTTTGTACTGATTTACCTTGGTTTGTTTGTTGAACATCCATTGACCACGTCTGTAGAGGCCTATTCCTAGACTCTCTTCTGTCCCATTGGTCTTTTTAACTAACCTGCATCAATATCACACTATCTTCACTATTGTAATTTTATAGCTTTGAAATCTGGGAGTGTAAGTCCTCCAACTTTGATCTTCTTTTTCAATTTTTTTTTTTTTTTTTTACCATTTTAGGTGCTTTGTTTATTCATATAAATTTAGAATCAATTTGTCAATTTCTACCAATAGGCTTGGTAGGATCATGACTAGATAGCATTGAATCCTGAGATTGAGTTGTAGAGATTTAAAATCTTAATCCATCAGCATGGTTGGTATATATTATAGCTGTCTATGTATTTCCAATCTGTATGAATATTCTGTTTAACTGCTTTTATGCACAGCTAAAAATTCTTACATCATGTTGAATAGATGTCATAAAATTGAATATCCTGGATTTGTTCCTTATCTTAGGTATAGAATGTTCAATATTTTGCCATTAACTATTAATATCATGATAGAAATAGATTTCTCATAGATGCCTTTCATCAGGTTGAGGAAATTCCTTTTGATTTGCAGTTTGCTAGAAGGTTTATTTATTTTCTTCATAAATGGGTGTTAACTTTCATCTAGTGCATTTTCTGCACGAATTGAAATGATCACATGATTTTTTTTCTTATGCTGTTAATATGGTGATTCATGGTACTTTATCTTTCAAATGTTTAAACAATCATGCATTCATGAGATAAATTTCACTTAGTCATGCTGTATTATCTGTATAAGTTTGCTCAATTCTTATTTGCTAAATTTTTTTGAGAATGTCTTTCACATTTTCATGAATGATATTTGGTCTGTAATTTTCCTTTCTTACAACTTACTTGTTAGATTTTGCTATGAAAGCTACGTGGACCTCCTAACATAGATAGGGAAGTTTTCTCTCCTCTGTTTTCTCAAAAAGTTTCTATGAGGTGAATATCATTTCCTTTTAAAATATTTGATAGATTTGGACCTGGAGTTTTGTGAGAAGACCTTTAATTACATATTCAATTTTGTTGATAGCCATTGCATTGCTTTTTCTGATATTTTAGTAAGTCATCAAGCTGCCAAGTTTATCTAGTGTTGCTTTATTACTTTTTGATATTTGTAGGATTGATAGTGATAGGCCATTTTCATTCTCGATATGGGCAGTTTGTGGGGTTTTTCTTCCCTACCTTGACCAATCTACTATGGGCATATGAGTTTTATTTATCTTTCAACAGGACCACTATGGTTTCCTTGATTTTTTCTATTGTTTGTTTTTCTATTTCATTATTTTTCATTCTCATTTTTATGATTTCCTTTTTCTATTTACTTTGATTAGATTTTGCTCTTCTTTTTTTTTTTTTTTAATCTTCTTAAGGTAGAAGTTCAGATCACTTTTGTAAACTTTATTTTTTTCAAATACAAACAGCACCCAACTTACAATGGTCTGAATTGTGATTTATTTACTTTATCTGGAGGTAACCCTATTTTAAGTTGAGGAACATCTTAACAACTGTATAAGCATTTAAAGATGCCAACATCCTTTTAAGTACTGCTTTGACTGCAGCTCATAATTTTTGTTATGAAGTATTTTCCTTATTATTTGCTTCAAAATATTTTGTGAATTCTCTTGTGATTCTTTCTTTGATCCATGAGTTATTTATTTGTGTGTTGTTTAATTTCTAAATATTTGGGGATTTTTCTAGATATCTTTTTGTTATTGACTTTTAATTTTGGCCAGTAATAATTTTAATCATCTTGTTGACAACTTGCTTTATGGTTCAGAATATGCTCCAGCTTGGTGAATATGTGTGCACCTGAAAAGAAGTATATTTCATAATTGGTGGGTATGATGTTTTATAAATGATAATAAGGTCAAGTTGGTTGATAGCACTGTTGAAATCTTCTATAACTTTATTTTTCATCTATTTGTCTCTCAGTTACTGGGAAGTGTTAAAATGTCCAACAACAATCATGAATTTGTCTACATCTGTCTTTAGTTCTGTTAGTTTTTATTTCATATAGGGTCCATTGTATGGTGAGTTGATCTTTTTATCATTATGAAATAATCCTGTTATTTTCCTGATAATAAGGTCATTTTTTAAAATTATGACAGTATACTATCTCTTTTTAATTCCCATTGTGCTTGGAGGTAGGTACTCCGTGTTTTATTCCATTGGTAGTTGTAGGGACTGAGTGAAATTCACTAAGGTTGTATAACTGGTAAATATGGTAGTGCCTACTAAAGTTTTTGAACTTGACAGCAAGTCTTTGAAGTCATAGGTACTTTAATTACATCATATAACATATATATATATATATTTTTTGAGACAGAGCCTCAAGCTGTCACCCTGGGTAGAGTGCTGTGGCATCACAGCTCACAGCAACCTCCAATTCCTGGGCTCAAGCGCCCGCCACAACACCTGGCCATTTTTTGGTTGCAGCCATCATTGTTGTTTGGCAGGCCCAGGCTGGATTCGAACCCGCCAGCTCAGGTGTACGTATCTGGTGCCTTAGCTCATTGAGCCACAGGCACCTAGCCAACATCATATAACATATGTTTTATTCTCTTGTGCCATGACCCCTATGGCCCTGGTCTCGAGCCACGGATTAGAAGTACAAGCTTGTAGGAGGCAGGCTAACCTTTATTTCAGGATAGTCCCGAGCAACCTCCGCAGTAGCCTTTTATTGAGACAGCTCAAGACAGGTGAGGGGAGTATTAGACAATGACTATGTGCCCAAGGCTGGCCACAGGCTCGGATTCTTTCTCCGCAAGGAGCCTGCGGACAAATTGCCTGAGGGCCGGCCCCCCAGCTGTAAATCATCTTGCTCAGAGGTCATCAGGGTCTTGGTGTCCTCTATACTCTTGGTTTTCAGAACATTTAAATATGCTTTTTTAAATACACATTGGTCGTTGTTTCCTTACTGATATTCACACTTCTTCTCTGATTGTTATTTGCATCATATTGGTCATATCACAATGCAACATAATCAGAGTGAGCACTAACTAAAAGGGAACTAATTATTTGAGCCTTCCAGAAAATCTATTACAGTAAGGTAATTTATCATGATGTGTTTATCTATTGGGAAGTAAAAAATCATTAATGATTGTAAAGCTGAGTATAAAATTATGTGATATAATTATTGCGAAGTGCTTCTTTCAAAATATTATGGAATCTTATTTTATTTTAAAACTTTATAATATTAAAGACCGAAAACTTAGCTCTGATCATCCATCCATTTTTATTTATTTATTTATTTATTTTGAGACAGAGCCTCAAGCTGCCACCCTGGGTAAAGTGCCTTGGCATCAGAGCTCACAGCAACCTCCAACTCCTTCCTAGGCTTAAAGTGATTCTTTTGCTTCAGCCTCCCAAGTAGCTGAAACTACAGGTAGCCCGACACAATGTCGGGCTATTTTTTGGTTGTGGTTGTCTTTGTTGTTTGGCAGGCCTGGGCTGGATTCGAACCCATCAGCCCTGGTGTACGGACTTGGTGCCTGTAGCTCAAGGCTGAGGAAGAGTGACATCCATTCTAAATGAATCACTCTTCTATCTTAAATGGTCTAAAGCAGCAGTCCTCAAGCTGTGGGTCACAACCCACGGGAACTGTAGTAAAGGGCCACAGCATTTGGAAGATTGAGAACCACTGATCTAAAGGGTGACAGCTCAGGTTGTTTTTATTCTGCTTTCCTGCTTCAGTCTACTGTTAGCATTCAAATATAAATATAAAAACATTAGATGTGAATTTGGCCAGTGTCCATCAAATCCAGCTGAAAAAATCAATTCTGGAGATGAAAATATTAGTGTCACATTGCAACTTTCTTTTGCAAAACAAGGAAAAAAAGTTTTGTGCATAGGATGCAGATAATCCTAAGGGGATTTGTTTACAGTGATTTCCTTTTCTTTTTTTAGGTTTACTGGAATAAGTATTTGTGCAGCAGAAAGAGTTGCTAGTAGCAGACTCTGGTTGGCTGCTTCAGGAAAGGCCAATATTTAGGTACAGCTTAAGTATCAGGTTTGGGAGAAGTTGAGCGATTTATTCTATAAGCTGTTTCATTGTCCACAACTGACTGCTTCTTTGAGTGGACGTTCAGCATCCCACAAAGGCTAAACATATACAACCTTGATGATCTGCTCTTAAGGGATCTTTTTTTCACGTGTACACATTTCTCAGCCTACAAACATAACTATTTTGTAAAAGTGGATTTAAACTCTATCTCAAGCCCCCATAATCTCATCTTATCAGTTTCCAGATTAATTTAAGAAAATTCAGTAGTCGTGGTCATTTTAAGTTTTTACTTAGGTTTCTGCCCCCTCTCACTTCCACCCTATTGTGGCATCTAAGTTCTGAAGGGACTCTGGGGTATTCAGGCTTTGGGGTGGAGGGGGTGAGTGATGGGCACCTGGCTCATACATTCTTTTGAGGGTGATTCTCCCTCCCAGTCTCTGGACAATGGCTTCTGTACCTGCTACATCCACTGCTGATGTTTCCTTTTGGGTATTGATCAGCAAAGAGCTGACTTGACTGCTATTTTGCATCACTCTGGGCCAGGGAGAATTGTGGACTCTGCCCTGCTGTGTCTGCCTATGCCACGTCACCACTGCTGCTCCCACATCACAGTCCCACAGAGCATGTATGCATTAATATTTCCTATCCTAGCCACAGGTGGAAAGAGGGCACAGTCTCCTATTTGTGTTAGTCAGGATAGGCCAAGAGGTTATGCTGTGCTGACAAATGCCCTCTGCTCCCCCAAATCTCAGTGGCTTTTTGCAAAGCCTCATTTCTCACTCACTCGCCTTTCTGCTGTAGCCCTGGTGCTGCTCCAGGCCTTCCTCACATCTGGATTCTGGAACTGGCACTGCTCCATTGCTGATACTGCCACCTGACATCAGGGCAGAGGAAAAAGAATAAAGCGAATTTTGTGCTGGCTAGTAAAAATGTGCTGCTCCCATTGTAATGGCCAAAGCTAGTCAAATGGATAAGCCTGACATTAATGGGACTGGGAACTTTAATTCTCTTCTAGAAAGGGACAGCTTATATTTTCAAGTAATAATGTAACCACATTATTTCTGGGTTCCTAAACTTAAGAGAAGATCCAAAATCTGTACTGACAGCTTGAGGAGTGAAGGGTGAGGTGTCAGAAACCCACGCCTGTGGCTTTCAGAGTCCTTTCGGCTCCAACTCAAATCCTCCTCCCCAGGTCAGGAAACACTATCTGTTCTTCAGGGGGAGAGGTCTGGTTCTCATCTGTTCTCTCCTAATTGACTGTTTATGGACAAAAAGCTTATGTTTAGCTTCTTTGCCCCATTTAGGACCTTTGAAGATCCAGAGAACCATTCTTTTGCAAATCATAAACCTTCATATTTAAGATGATTTGTTCCTGCTATGAGTTTCAGAAAACCTCGAGGAACCTTGAGCAACCTAGGAGTGGAGAATTGATTTCTTTTGGTCTTTCTGGTTTTTTCTCTTAGAGATTTGTTGGGTTTTTTTGTTTGTTTTGTCATTTTATGTCCTCCCTTGATAAATGTTCTCAGAAACAATAAACGTTCTCGGCTCAGTGGGCTAAGGTGGTAAAAGAAAACCCCAGTTATCTTCAAGCAGAATTTCATCACAAGCTGGAAGTAGGTGAAGTGGTTGCTAACAGAAAGGCTGCTTGGGCTGGGGCTTTGGAAGCATAAAGCTTGGCGGTGGTGGGTTATCACTTCCCATCCCATAATCTCCAAGGCTCATTGTAAAGGATTTGTAATGGATTTATAATGCCAGCTTTCTATTTTCTGCATGGAATCTCTCCTATGAGAATTATAATGTTTGTTCATGGTATTGCACTAGCCCAGCTCCCAGGTACGCTAACTTCATGCCCAAGTGAATCCACATGAAATTATAGTGAAGCAGAAAATGAGTAAAACGGGAAGCTCAACTTAGAGTCTGGTTTCTTGGATTGTTTAAATGTAACAAACCAAACTTCCACTGGATTGTGGACATTTTTCTTTATAATTATTTGTTTGAAAAGGCGTGGCTATTTGAAAATTCTTCGTTGAAAATGGTATGTTTTAAAAATTTGGATTATACATGTTTATTGCAGGAAATTTAAAAATATAGAGAAGTATGTAAAAAATTTAAAATGCACAAAATTCCATTTCCTCAAAATAATTACAGTTAACATATAGGGGTATTTATTTACAATCACGTTTTCCTTCAAACAAACACTAACTTTTTTAAAAAAGGAAACACAGATGTGATTATGTAGTTTTGCATTCTGGTTTTATAAAAAGCGTAATTTGAAGTGATGAATTTGTTCCTATGCCCTCATATATTCTTTGAAACATGTTTATTATAGTTGCATAATATTCAATCCTGTGGATGTATGATAATTTATTTGATCAAGTTTCTATTGGACTTTTAGGTTAGACTTTTAAGGTTCTTTTTAACATTGTATATAATTCATTGTACAATTGAATTGTATTTCAATTGTATAAATAATACTAAAATGTTTATATTTGGATTAAAATATTTATGTGCCTCCAATGGTGTCTTTAGGATACATTTTTGGATGTGAAATTACTGGGTTAAATTGCACGAACATGTTAGGATTCAGTCAGGCTACAGTTCATCATATCTAAGAACTTGTAAATTGTAAGATGCACCATTATTATTTTATTCAACAAGAAGCAAGAAAATGATGCCATTTAAAAGCAATATTTTCTTACTACATCTACCTTTTCTTTCATTAATTATTAAAAGAATTTTCTGGCCTTATTGTTATTTAAAGATAAAATTAGTAGTTTGTATTTTGTTTGTATATCCATAAAGGAAAAGCAAAAACCCTGGTCAGAGGATTCACCCTTGAACTTCCTCATTCTTCTGAGTCACTTTACAACGCCACACGGTATGTGATCTGAGTGCCATAAAAAGCACTGTGATGCTACTCTAAAAAAAATATAAATATACTTTGATCTTTGTTCTAAATTTTCCTCTAACTGCTGATATCCATTCTTTACAATTTGGTGCTTTTGGTCTGGCAATGACAAGTAAGCCTCAATGGTTGCCTTGCTAGCAATGGTCATAAGACACATCTTAATTTAGCAATATTACAGAAGTACTTCTGAGAATGAATAAACTGTGTTATACTGCAAATTGCATACCAGACTTTTATCAGTTTTCACTCCCACTCGAACCCATTTCCCTTAAACTTTAGTCAGTGTTGGGAATATATATAATCAAATGCCTTTTTTCAATGTGATAAGTGCCAAGTGGTATCTCTTTTTAATTTATACTTGTTTTATCATTAGACCATTTAAGATTTATTTTCATAAATTTTAAGTCATTTGTGTTCCTACATCAGCCAGTTGTTCATATTCAGTGATGTAGAAAGGGTGTCGTCATATCTCCCAATAGTTTTCTCTCCTAGTTTTTAGTTTGATTATTATTTAAACTTATGGGATTTCTTTTATTATGTGCAGAAATATCTATTCACATGTCATCAAGCTAATTCATATTTTGAAATCAACAAATGTAAATCTTTATTACTTTATTAATAAATATTAATCTTTCCTCTAATTATGTCATGATTCACTTTCTCTCTTTTATAACAAACTGACTCTATAATGACTATGGAAATTACTTTGGTAAACATCTAACCTTATTTTTTCCCCAAGAGTCCATAACGTCTACCACTGCCATTCACTAAGCATTTTCTTTCCAACTGATTTAAGATGCCAACTTCTTCAAACACAAACATTTTTATATTTGCTAGGTTCTTGGGATAGAAATTCTGGTCTAATGTTTCCTCTCTTTATTCTCACTTTAGTGTCATTTTTTTTTTTTAATTGTTGAGGATTCATTTGAGGGCACAAGAAACCATGTTACACTGGTTGCATTTGTTGGGTAAAGTCCCTCTTACAATCGTGTTTTGCCCCCAAAAGGTGTGGCACACACCAAGACCCCAAGACCCCACCCCCCTTGCTCCTTCCCCATCTCTGCTCTTCCTTTCCCCACCCCTCCCTCATTCTTTGTCTCTCTGCTCTCCCCTTCCCTCACCCCCACCGGGTGAATAGTTGTCATTAATTGTCCTCATATCAAACTTGAGTACATGGGATTCATGCTTCTCCATTCTTGAGATGCTTTACTAAGAATAATGTGTTCCACTTCCATCTAGGTTAACATAAAGGCTGTAAAGTCTCCATTTTTTTTAATGGCTGAACAGTATTCCATAGTGTACATATACCATAGTTTGTTAATCCATTCCTGGATTGTTGGGCATTTAGGTTGTTTCCACATTTTGGCGATTGTAAATGGAGCTGCGATAAACAGTCTAGTGCAAGTGTCCTTATGATAAAAGGATTTTTTTCCTTCTGGGTAGATACCTAGTAATGGGATTGCAGGATCAAATGGGAGGTCTAGCTTGAGTTCTTTGAGAGTTCTCTATACTTCCTTCCAAAAAGGTTGTATCAGTTTGCAGTCCCACCAGCAGTGTTTTCAAGTTTTAAATGCAAGCGTGAAAGAATAAAGAACCATGAATAGCCAAGACTTTCTGAAAAAAGAAGAGTGAGGAGAGAGAAATGATCCAACTTGCTTTCAAATCTTACTTAAAATCTATTGAAATTAAGTCTATAAAGCACTTGCATAGACAGCCACAAACTGATAGAAGAAACAGAGTAACAAGTCCCAAACTGACTTGTGCATTTATGACAGAGAGCCTGACACACTAGTGGACAAACAAGGTGTACCAGTATTTATTAAATGGAGTTGCAAAAATTTGACTATACAGTGAAAAAAAATTGTACTTGGATTTCCCATTTTCCATCATATGCAAAAGGTCAGATGTCGGAGTGTGTGTTTAAAAGTTCACTGCAAAACAACTTCTAGGTCAGAGTTAAAATTGTGTCAATGAAATTTATAAAATATATAGAGCTGAATGATGATAAAAGGATGATGTAAACCAATTTAAAAGTTAACAGCTAACACAAGGACTATTGGTAAAGTTAGCATTATAGAAAATATTTTTTTAAGGAAGAATTTAAAGATGATACATAAATGACTTGTGTTCAAATAAGGTACTACAGAAATACACAATTTTTTTAAAGGATAAAAAAGGAAAAAATAAAAAGCAGCAAATTAAAATATAAGAGAAAACATAATGTAATGAAAATAAAATCTCCAGTAAGTCTGATGAAGCAAAAAGTAGGAGGAAAGAAATAGGGCAGGGTAGAAAGAGGGGAAGGCTCAGAAGGGACCGAGCATAATGCTAGGATTAGAAGGCAGAATAAAAATACAAACATAATAACCAAGTTAATAAAAGTTATAAACAATTTAGTAAAATAAGCAATTTCCTAAAACAAAACACAAATTTTCAAAGTGTGTCAATAAAAACTCAATAACTGTTAACATACATACATTGTGATGAAATTTCTTCTTTTTCTAGAGGAAACTCTTTCAAGAGGAATTCACAGTCATGTTTTGCCAAAATATTAAATATCAAAATAATTCTGATCTTCTTTAGAATTTCTCAGACCAAGACATGTGAAGACATGTGATTAAGTTTATTAACTTATTTTTCAAAATTAGTTTAACTTTAATTCTAAAACAATTAAGAGCAAGTATAGTAAATAATAATCAAGGCTAATTGTATTCATGAAAATATTGACAATTTTTTTTAAAAGTTATAAAACCAATTTCAGTGTTATATTTATGAATTGTTTATTCTAAGAATGCAATGATTGTTTAAATAAGAAAACATTAAAGCAATCCTAACATAATTCAGCATATTATTAAATGAAGAAATAAAAAATAAAATTTACTCATCATACTTATTTCTCAGTAGAGCCAGACAAGCATTTGATTAAATTTTACGTGTTCATGATGAAACTATTAGCCAATAAAATTATCAAAAAAGTTACTAAAGTTCATATAGAATATGTATTTTTTTATATAGAGAGCTATTGAAACAAATCATGGCAAATGTATTGGCTTAAAACCATACCTCCTTTTTTTTCATTGTTGTTAGAGACAGGGTCTCGTCCATTACCCAGGTTGAAAAGCCGTGGCGCACTGAAATTTAGGACTCTCAAGTGACCTCAAGTGATCCTTCCACCTCAGCCTCCCTAGTAGCTGCAATTATATGTGTGCCACCTCACCCAAGTAACTTTTAATTTTCTTTCCTTTTTTTTCCTTTCTTTTTTTTTTTTTTTCTTTTGATAGAAGCAAGGTCTCCCTCTGTTACCAGGCTGATCTTGAGCCACTAGCCTCAAACAAGCATCTTTCTTTGGCTTTCCAAAGATCTAGAATTACAGGTGTGGGCCACCACATCCTACCCCATATACTTTTACTAAAACATTTTACAATTCTATATTTTAGAAGTTTAACACAGTTCTCACTGGGTGCAAATCAGTTGTCAGCAAGGTGGTGCTCTTTCCGCAGGCTCTGGAGAAAAATCTGCTGCCGTGCCTTTCTGAGTTTCTAGAGGCTGCCCACACTCCGTGGCTGGTGGCCTTTTCTCCATTTTTAACACAGGCAATTTCTGGTCATTTCTTCACATCTCACCACTCTGATCTTCTCCTCTCCCTTTTTGTTTTAAAGACATTTATGATAACATTAGTCTAGATTAATTAAACCAAGATAATGTTCTTATTTGAAATTCATTTTAAGGTTAGCGATCTTAACTTCATTTGCAACTTTCATCCCTTTTTCCATGTGCTGTAACACATTCACAGGCCATAGGATTAGAAGATGAACATCTTCAGGAGGCGATTATTCTGCCTACAATAAGTATATAGGAGATAGATATGTTTTTAGCTAAGAATCACCCAAATACCATCAGAAAGGGCTTAAATAGGAAGGTTTTACATTTTTTTCATGCTATGATAAACAAGAATTTAGGACAATGTGAGAACACAAGAATGACATCTGGATCTTTAGCTCCTTCCACTTTTCAAAAATGACTTTTCCTCTGATAGGCATCACATCTGCATTCTACACAGGAAGAGAAAAGTGGAAGGGAGCAGGTTCAATGCCTATATCAAGAATGCAAAATCTCTCTCCCAAACCTTCAATGTGAGTGTCATTATCTAAATCTGTGTTTTAGCTTCAATGGAGTTTCAAAAAAAATACATATTTTTTAATCTTGGACATATTGCTGCCCTTTTCAAAATCAATTACCTATTACTAAGATGGAATGGAGTAATGAATACTGCATAGGAAGCTAGTAGTTACTGCATAACTATCACTATACTTAATAGTGATACTTCAGAAGCATTCCAATTTGAGTCTCAAATAAGGTAGAGACGTATATTATCACTATTTCTACTCACTCTTTTGGAGGTTTCAGTCAATGAAATAACAGAAAAAATAAACAGAAGGGATGAGAAATGAAAAGAGAAAATGACTGAAGATAAGTATATTGGAAGTAGGAAATGTAATATTCAGTTTTGGGGGGATTTTGAGAAATCTACACAATACAATATCCAATTAGAAATATTATTTAACTGTATATATGGGTGTATGGATGAAAATTTGAGTTGTAGTAAACAAATGAAAAATCTCTATTGTTGGCACTTACACCAGGACATAGGCGCAGCTCGGCATGTCCTTGGACTTAGAGAGGTGGACGTTCAGCTTCCAGCTCGGGACTTTGAATTAAATATGAGTGATGTTGAGAAAGGCAAGAAGATTTTTGTTCAGAAGTGTGCCCAGTGCCATACTGTGGGAAAAGGAGGCAAGCACAAGACTGGGCCAAATCTCCGTGGTCTCTTTGGGAGGAAGACGGGTCAGGCTGCTGGCTTCTCTTACACAGATGCCAATAAGAACAAAGGCATAACCTGGGGAGAGGACACACTGATGGAGTATTTGGAGAATCCCAAGAAGTACATCCCTGGAACAAAAATGATCTTCGCTGGCATTAAGAAGAAGGGAGAAAGGGCAGACTTGATAGCTTATTTCAGAAAAGCTACAAATGAGTAGTAGTTGGTCATTGCCTCATTTATTACAAAAGAGAAATACTGCTTTTTTTATGTGTACCATAATTTGATTGGTCTCATTTACCAGAATTCAGATCACGAATGAGTGACAGAATATTTTTGTTGGACAGTCCCAGTTTAACTAAGACTGGCTTGTGGTTAAATGAATATGATCGGTTTTTTGGATTTTGACAGTGATTCCAGTTCAGTAAATGCTATCACTGTTTTCCATTTCTAAAGATATGTTCAGATTTAATTAGTGATGTTTACCTTTTCACAAAGGTAGTAAAATGCCATCCCAAAGCCTATTGAACATTGGTTTTCTATGAAGATTTATATAACTGATTATGTGAATTATTTAAATACTGGGGAATCCCCTCACTGTCTCAGAACCAAGCAAGACTCATTGATGTTTTAATTGGTGTTCATTAGCCTGTTAAAGGTGAGGGCTGGAGAGAAGGTAGCAATGTTTACTTTGTACTTTTGATCTTTATTATGCCAATCTAATTTC
>CAUYON010021689.1:0-13956 GCA_963573935.1 Arctocebus calabarensis | reverse complement strand
GTTTGGCAGGGGGAGGTGAGGCCTGACAACCTGGGTACTTAACAGGGGCTGGGGCGATACACTCAGTTCTAGCCCTGTCCCTGATTGATGTTGCTGCTAGAACAGAACAAGTTCGCAGAATTTATTTCTGTCAAGGCTATTTTCCCTGGTTAGACTGGAGCTGCAAATGGGTTTTACTCAATCTGTGAGTTCCAGCCCTTTGTCTCAGCTTTCATCCCCTGAGGGCCAGGTTAAGCAAAGCAGCCCCTCTGCGAGTATTCTAATCCCTGCTTTGTGTCCCGGCCGGTACTGCCTCAGGCAAATCCTTCATGTGCCTTGGTTGCTGGTCCGCTCTGCTGGCACCGGCACTGGAGAAGCTGCTGCTTCCCCTGGCAGCCCAGAAGACTGGGAGTGTCTCCTCAAGACATCCCCAAGGGTGCAGCTCTCCAGCTATTGTTCCTGGAGCTGGTTGCTGTTTCTTGCCTCAGGAGACCTTCCCACCAGCCAGGTCTCCTCACGGCTCTCTCCCCTTTCACCACTGCGAGCTGGAAAACTAGCACAGTTCAGCAAGTTTGCGCCCGTCCACACCCCTTGAGAAAATCTCCAAGAATCTGGACTCTGTGGGGAACAGGCCTCCAGACCTCAGGGTGAGAGTGGAGGGGAACACCAGGAACACCAAATTGCAGGTCGAGAGTATATACAGTTTTATGCCTGGCTGGAGAACGCGGCTGCACCCTATTAGGGGAAGGAGGTCTGGTTTTTAGAAGGTCTTTCCCATAGAGTAGAGTGGGAGGATATCTGAACTCTGCTCGCTTGTTTGTATGGAGGTATGAAGTATACTGCAAACCTATCTCATGGGGGAGGGGACTCCTGTCCACTTGGTGATGTGCTCTGTACCTTTTTGTTTGTGTCCTCGGGGTCTCAGGTCGCCCTAGCAGGGTTGATGTGCACTCTTCGACCTTTTCTTTTGACTCAGATCCAAACCATAGGCTTTCTTGCTGAGTTTCTGTCCTTTAACTCTCCTTCTGGACGGGAACCTCTGCGGAAAGCTGGCTACAGATCACCATCTTGGCTCCTCCCCCATCTACAACTTTTGTTTGTGGATTCCTCTTCAGGATTCTGTGACAGTTGGTCAGCAGCAAGGATGGGCCTGGAGAACCCTCAAATTTATGACAACTATATGAAATGCAGGCAGTGTCCTGGAGGATGGTGCTATTAACCAAAGGGTTGTGTCACTTTGGCAAATGTCAGAATTGTACTTCACCCTCCTTCCTCTCATGACAAGTGGCCCAGCATCCTAGAGCCAAAGGCTGGCACACAATTCTTGTTTCAATTTCATTTATTTCTTCTCTAATTTTGGTTATTTCTTTTCTTCTGCTGGGTTTGGGGTCTGAATGTTTTTCCTTTTCCAGTTGCTTGAGATATCCCATTAAGTTGTTAACTTCCTCTCTTTCTGTTTTCTCGAGGAAGGCTTGCAGTGCTATAAATTTCCCTCTTAGGACTGCTTTTGCAGTATCTCAGAGGTTCTGATAATTCGTATTTTCACTGTCATTGTGTTCTAAATAATTGGTAATTTTTCTTCTTAATCTCGTCTATGACCCAACTATCTTTCAGAAAATGGTTATTTAGCTTTAATTATTTGTATGAGTTTGCAGATTCCTGTTATTATTGAATTCAACTTTTATTCCATGATGGCCTGAGAAGATATAAGGAATAATTTCTATTCTTTTAAATTTGCTGAGGTTAGACTTGTGACCTAAAATGTGATCATTTTTGGAGTATGTTCCATGGGCTGATGAGAAGAATGTATATTCAGTTTTGTTGGGATGGAATGTTCCATAGATGTCTGTTAAATCCAAATGTTGAATGGTTAAATTTAAATTTAAAATTTCTTTGCCTAGTTTCTTTTTGGAGGATCTATCCAACACTGCTGACAGGGTGTTAAAATCTCTGACTACTATAGAGCTAGAGGAAATCAAGTAGCTCATGTGTGTTAGAGTTTCTCTTATAAATTGAGGTGAATTCTGGTTGGGTGCAGAAATATTAATAATTGAAATGTCAATTGAGTATAACCTTTAACAAATATGAAGTGTGCTTCCTTATCCTTCTTTATTTTGGTTGATTTAAATTGAAATCTCAATTGAGTATTACCTTTAACAAATATGAAGGGTCTATCCCTATCCTTCTTTATTTTGGTTGGTTTAAAGCCTATTGTATCTGCAAATCGGATTGCAACACCTGGTTTTTTCTGCTTTCCATTTGCCTGGAATATAGATGACCATCCCTTCACCTTGAGTCTACATTTATCTTCTAAGGTAAGATGAAATTCATGTATTCAGCAGATATCTGGCATGAGTTTTGTATCCAGTTAGCCAACCTGTGCCTCTTTAGAGGACAATTAAAACCATTTCCATTAATTGAGAATATTGATAAGCCTTTCAAAGGTCCAGTGGGCATTTTTAATCCTTTTACCACTATGGAAGTTGGAATTTGGCAAAAGTTTCTTTATTTTATTTTTTATTAAATAAAATGTGTTGGTTTCATATACAATCTGAAATGTTTTCATCAAACTATTTAACATAGCCTTCATGGCATTTTCTTGGTTATTTTATGAAGACATTTGTATTCTGCATTTAGTAAGGTTCGCCTGTACCCTTCTAACATGCACCATAGCTATGGCCCCACCAATTATTCTCCTCCACCCTAACCTTCCCCTCCCCTCCCTTTCCCCATATTCTTTTGCTATAGTTGGGTTAAAGCCTTCATATGAAACCTATAAATTAGCTTCGTAATAGGGCTAAGTACATTGGATACTTTTTTTTTCTCATTCTTGAGATACTTTGCTAAGAAGAATATGTTCCAACTCCATCCATGTAAACAGGAAAGAGGTAAAGTCTCCATCTTTCTTTAAGGCTGCATAGTATTCCATGGTATACATATACCACAATTTATTAATCCATTCGTGGGTTGATGGGCACTTGGGCTTCTTCCATGACTTAGCATTTATGAATTAGGCTGCAATAAACATTCTGGTACAGATGTCTTTGTTATAATGTGATTTTTGGTCTTCTGGGTATGTACCTAGTAAAGGAATTATAGGATCGAATGGCAGGTCTATTTTTAGATGTCTAGTACTCTCCAAACATTTTTCCAAAAGGAATGTATTAATGTGCATTCCCACCAGCAGTGTAGAAGTGTTCCCTTTTCTTCACATCCATGCCAACATCTCTGGTTTTGGGATTTTGTCATGTGGGCTAATCTTACTGGAGTTAGATGATATCTCAAAGTAGTTTTTTTTTTTTTATAATTGTTGAATCATAGCTGATTACATTAGTACAGTCAAGGGGCACAATGTGCTGGTTTCATATACAATCTGAAACATTTTCTTCATACTGTTTGACATAGCCATCATGTCATTTTCTTAGATATTGTATGAAGACATTTGTATTCTGCATTTAGTAAGTTTTGTCTGAACCCATCTAAGATGCACCATAGGTGTGGCCCCACCATTTACCTTCCCTCCACCCAACCTCCCCCCTCCCCTCCACTCCCTCGCCACTATCCCCATATTCTTATGCTATAATTGGGTTATAACCTTCTACAAAAGCTATGAATTAGCTTCTTAGTAGGGCTGAGTGCATTGGGTACATTTTCTTCCATTCTTGAGATACTTTGCTAAGAAGAATATGTTCCAGCTCCATCCATGTAAACATGAAACAGGTAAGGTCTCCATCTTTCTTTAAGGCTGCATAGTATACCATAGTATACATGTACCGCATTTTATTAATGTATTCGTGGGTTGATGGGCACTTGGGCTTCTTCCATGATTTAGCAATTATGAATTGGGCTGCAATGAAGATTCTGGTACAGATGTCTTTGTTATAATGTGATTTTTGGTGTGCAGGGTATATACCAAGTAAAGGAATTATAGGGTCGAATGGCAGGTCTATTTTTAGATCTCTAAGTATTCTCCAAACATCCTTCCAAAAGGAACATATTAGTGTGCATTCCCACCGGCAGTGTAGAAGTGTTCCCTTTTCTCCACATCCACGCCAACATCTCTGGCTTTGGGATATTGTTATGTGGGCTAATCTTACTGGAGTTAGGTGATATCTCAAAGTAGTTTTGATTTGCATTTCTCTGATGATTAAGGATGGTGACCATTTTTTCATGTGTCTATAGCTGTGCACCTGTCTTCTTTAGAGAAGTTTCCCTTCAAGTCTTTTGCCCATCCTGAGATGGGATCACTTGTTCTTTTCTTTCTAATTTCGTTTGAGTTCTCTGTGGATTCTGGTTATTAAACCTTTGTCGGAGGCATAACTTGTAAATATTATCTCCCATTCTGAAGGTTGTCTGCTTGCTATACTTACTGTATTCTTGGCTGTGCAGAAGTTTAGTTTGATCAGGTCCAACGAGTGTGTTTTTGATACTGCCTCAATTGCCTGGGGAATCCTCCTCATAAAATATTCACCCGATTCCTTCAAGAGTTTCCCCTGCACTTTCTTCTAATATTTTGATAGTTTCCTGTCTTAAGTTTAAATCTTTAATCCAGTGAGAGTCTACCTTAATAGTGAGAGATGTGGGTCCAGTTTTAGTCTTCTACAGGTCCCCAGCCAGTTCACCCAGCACCATTTGTTAAATAGGGAGTCTTTTCCCCACTGAATGTTTTTCATTGGCTTGTCCAAGATCAAGTAATGGTAAGTAGCTGGATTCATCTCTTGGTTCTCTATTCTGTTCCAAACATCTCCCTCTCTGTTTTTGTGCCAGTACCATGATATTTTGATCACTATCGATTTATAGTAGAGTCTCAGGTCTGGTAGCATGATTTCTCCTACTTTGTTTTTATTTCTGAGTGATGTCTTGGCTATTCGAGGTTTTTTCTGATTCCATATAAAACGAAGTATTATTTTTTCAAGATCTTTAAAATATGACAATGGAGCTTTGATAGGGATTGCATTAAAACTGCATATTGCTTTGGGTATTATGGACATTTTAACAATGTTGATTCTTCCCAGCCATGAGCATGGTATATTTTTCCCTTTGTTAACATTTTCAGCTATTTCTTTTCTTAAAGTTTCATAGTTCTCTTTATAGAGGTCTTTCCCATATTTCATCTTCTTTGGCACTACTGTGAAAGGAATAGAGTCCTTGATTGTTTTTTTGGCTTGGCCATCATTGGTATAAATAAAGGTTACAAATTTATGGTTGTTGATTTCATAGCCTGAGATACTGCTGTATTCCTTGATCACTTCTAACAGTTTTGTAGTAGAATCCCTGGTGTTTTCCCAATATAAAATCAACACTGAATGTTTTTGATTGGCTTGTCAAAGATCAAATCACAGTAAGTAGCTGGGTTCATCTCTTAGTTCTCTATTCTGTTGCATACATCAACCTCTCTGTTTGTGTGTCAGTGCTATGCTGTTTTGATCACTATGGATTTGTAATATAGTCTGAGGTCTAGTAGCGTGATTCCTCCTGCTTTGTTTTTATTTCTCAGTAATGTCTTGGCTATGTGAGTCTTTTTCTGATTCCATGTAAAACAAAGTATTATGTTGTTGAGATCTTTAAAGTATGACAGTGGAGCTTTAATGGGGATTGCATTAAAATTGTATATTACTTTGGGTATTATGGACATTTTTAACAATGTTGATTCTTCTCAGCCACGAGCATGGTATGTTTTTCCATTTGTTAATGATTTCAGCTATTTCTTTTCTTAAAGTTTCATAGTTCTCTTTATAGAGATCGTTCATGTCCTTTGTTAGGTAAACTTCCAAATATTTCATCTTCTTTGGCACTACTTTGAAAGGAATAGAGTCCTTGACTGTTTTTTGAGCTTGGCTGTTGTTGGTATATAAAAAGGCTACAGATTTATGGGTGTTGATTTTGTAGCCTGAGACATTGCTATATTTCTTGATCACTTCTAAAAGTTTTGTAGTAGAATCCTTGGTGTTTTCCAGAAATACAATCATATCATCTGCAAAGAATGAAAGTTTGATCTCTTCTCACCCTATGAGGATACTCTTGATTGCCTTTTCTTCCCTAATTGCAATGGCTAAAACTTCCATTACAATGTTGAAGAGCAGAGGAGATAATGGGCAACCTTGCCTGATTCCTGATTTAAGTGGAAATGATTTCAATTTAACTCCATTCAATCAGATATTGGCTGTGGGTTTGCTGAAGATGGCCCCTATTAGTTTAAGAAATGTCCCTTCTATACCAATTTTTTTAAGTGTTCTGATCATGAAGGGGTGCTGGATATTGTCAAAAGCTTTTTCTGCATCAATTGAGAGAATCATATGGTCTTTCTTTTTTAATTTGTTTATGTCCTGAATTACATTTATAGATTTATGTATATTGAACCAGCCTTGAGACACTGGGATAAAGCCCACTTGGTCATGGTGTATAATTTGTTTGATGTGTTCTTGGATTCTGTTTATTAGGATGAATATTTTTGCATCAATATTCATTAGTGCTATTGGTATATAATTTTCTTTTCTTGTTGAGTCTTTCCCTGGTTTAGGGATCAAGGTGATGTTTACTTCATAGAATGTGTTGGGTAGTGTTCTTTCTTTTTCTACATTTTGGAAGAGGTTTAGTAATATAGGTACTAGTTCTTCTTTACAGATTTGGTAGAATTCTGACGTGAAGCCATCTGGTCCAAGGCTTTTCTTTTTAGGTAGATTTTGTATTGTTGATGCTATTTCAGAACTTGATATAGGCCTGTTCAACATTTCCACTTTGTTCTGGGTAAGCCTTGGTAGGTGGTGTGCTTCTAAGTATTGGTCAATTTCCTTCAGATTATCATATTTCTGAGATTAAAGTTTGTTGTTATATTTGTTAAGGACTTTTTGAATTTCTGAGGTGTCTCTTATTTTGTCTTTACCATTTCTGATTGATGAAATTAGAGATTTTACTCTTTTTTTCATGGTTAAGTTAGCCAAAGGTTTATCTATTTTTTTGACCTTTTTCAAAAACCAACTTTTGTTTTATTGATCTGTTGAATAATTCTTGTATAATTCTTTTGTTTTCAATTTCACTTAATTCTGCTCTAATTTTGGTTACTTATTTTCTTCTGCTTGGTTTAGGGTTGGAATATTCTTCCTTTTCCAGTTGCTTAAGATGTCCCATTAAGTTGTTAACTTCCTCTCTTTCCGTTTCTTGAAGAAGGCTTATAGTGGTGTAAATTTCCCTCTTCGGACTGCGTTTGCAGTATCCCAGAGGTTCTGATAATTTGTGTCTTCATTGTCATTTTGTTCCAAAAATTTGGTAATTTCCTTCTTAATCTCATCTATGACCCATCTATCCTTCAGCATAATGTAATTTAGGTTCCATATTTTTGTATGAGTATGCAGATTTCTGTTGTTATTTAGTTCAAATTTTATTCCATGATGGTCTCAGGAGATGGAAGGAATAATTTCTATTTTTTAAAATTTGCTAAGGTTAGACTTGTGACCTAAACTCAGAACACAAATGTTTTTACACAATGAATGAGAAAATCTCATGGAAGTTATGTTGAACAGTTGGATGAAAATATTTCAGATTGTATTTGAAGCCCGCGCACTGTACCCCATGATTGCACTAATGTACACAGCTATGATTTAATTAAAAAAGGCTTACCTAACTTCAAAAAAACAAAAAACGCTCTTGTAAAATAAAATAAAAAAATGCACCCCCTATCTTTAAAAAAAAAAAAAAAAAAAAAAAAGACCTCCTAACTTGAGAAAAAAAATAAATCCTAACTTGCTCTTACCTTGGTCCTTAGGCAGCAGCAGGCACTGCACAGGCAACTTGGTGACTCCTCTGATCACACCAGAGACTGAGAGGAGGAGTCAAGAGATAGAGAGAAGAAGGGGAGTCGGAGAGTGTGGGGCACGTTTCACACATGCACACTGCGGGCCTGGACGAGTGGGCTGCTAAGGAGGATGGCAAAAACACCTAGCGAGGAGAGACTGTGAGAAGGAGGGGCAGGGACAGACAGAGAGAAGGAGCAGAGTCGTAGAGTTGACCCACACTCCACACATGTGCACTGTGTCCTGGGACGAGTCAGCTGCTTAGCAGGACAGGCAGGGCAGCAAAAACACCTGGCGAGCTGGGACGAGTCGGCTGCTATGCAGGACAGGCAGCTGTGGCAAAAATACCCAGCAGGCCAGATAAATGTGCTTGGTGGGCCACATGTGGCCTGTGGGGTGTAGTTTGAGGACCCCTGTTCTAATGTGTCTAGGAGATGTCTTACTAGGGTTGAGTTGTGTGGGGGTTCTGAAACTGTCTACTATCTGAATTTCAGAATCTCTTGGCATGTCTGGGAAATTCTCCTTCATTATCTCATGAAGTAGAGCATCTGTGCCTTTTGAAGCAACCTCGTCACCTTCAGGAATTCCGATAAGACGAATATAGTTTTTGAATTTTCCCTGAGCTGTCTGAGAGAATGATCCATTTTTGCTCACCACTCTTTTCTTCTTTGAGCAGTTGGGAGCATTGAAAAGCTTCATCTTCAATGTCAGAAACCTTTTGTTCTGCCTGCTCCATTCTGTTACTGAGGAATTCTACTTTATTTCTCAGATCTTTGAGGGCTGTAGATTCTTATCTCAGTGTGTCAAAAATTTGTGGTGATTTTGTCTTTGTATTCATCGAATTCTTGAGACAACTTTTGAATTGCTCCTTGAATTTCTAAGTCCAACTTTACCTCCATTCTATTAATCTTATCTGAAGTCCAAATTCTGAACTCAATTTCTGACACCCAGCCATTTGTTTATGAATGGGATCTTATGTTGAATCTGCCATGTTGTTCCTTGGGGGATTTGATCTAATCTGGTTATTCATGTTACCAGAGTTTTTCCACTGATTCTGCCCCATGATTATTTTACAACATTTGGCTAGATTAGCAGATAAGGTGAAGTTGGGTTGGGGGCTCCTGGAGTAGTGATTAACCAGTCCTTTACGCAAGAGTTGTGTCTAGTGTCTGTGCCTTTTCCCCTAGGGTTTTGCAAAGGACCCATACAATGCTATGGCCTGAGAAACTGGGGGTTTTCTTGGTGTGGTGGGGCTAAGTGGCTCTGTCTTGTTTTCAGCTGGTCTCTGTCCTATCCTAGTGAATTCGTTGTTCTGGGTTGAAGTCTCAGCTGTGGAGAAATACCAGCAATTAAGACACCCTGCCCCCCACAGGCAACAACTAGAAAAGGAAAATCAAACCTTCCCACAACCACACACCCAGGGTACCACTTTGGATAGCCCTTGGCCCAGTTCAAGAGACCCAAATCAATTGCCCCAGTCAGCACCTGGTCTCAAGTGGGAAAGTTCAAAAGTTTTCCACCATCTAGATAGCAGGAGTCTGCTTACAGCTGGAGTATGACTTTCTCCCATGCTCCGTGAGGTCAGAAGGACCCACCTAGCAAATGAATTAGTCTGGGGAGGTTGATGCCTCCTTCCCCACTTTGCACCTCTGTCACAAACAGTCACTGGTAACCCCGCAGGGCTGTGACCCAGTTCCCTCCAAGGAGCAGATGCTCCAGGGGTTTGTGCCTGCCTGAGTCACAGGGAGATCTATATCTCCTTGACCAGGTTGCCTCACTCTGCCACCATCCAGCAGGGGGAGGTGAGCCCTGACAACCTCCAGCAGTTAATGGAAGCTGGGGCGGTTCACTCAGTTCCAGCCCTGCCCCTGACTGATGTTGCTGACACTTATATTTTCACAGAATTTATGTTTCTGTCCGGGTATATTCCCCTGTGGACCAGGCACTGTTTGAGTTCCCAGAAAGTGTGACTCAGCCCCAGTCTGTGTAGCTACCTGGAACTGGAGTGTCTGTCTTTGCTGCACTCTGTGTTGGGGAGGGTGCAGTTAGAGCTCACACTCAGCACTCTGTTCCTACCTCTCCCAAACAGCTTTTGTCTTAGCTATGATCCCCTGGGGGCTGGGTGCTTCTTAGGCTCACTAAAGCAGTCCTTATGACTCAGCCCTGCCATGGAAGTAAGCCGTTTCTGTGTGTGCATATAGTAGTCTCCATCGTACATACCAAACCCCCACCCAGGCAGTTACCTCCTCTGGCATACCCTTTGCTCATGGGGCCTATGTTTCTGTCTGAGATCTGTTCCAGCAGTGGCTGCCACCAGAGAAGATGCCTGGATTTCTCTGGTTGCCCAGAGATGCATGGAAGATCTCTCCAAAATATCCCCACAGGTGTGATTCCTATTGTTTCTGTTTCTGCCGTTGCTGCTCTGTGCTGCAGGACACCACATCTCCCTCTCCTGTATGGTTCCCTGAGTTCACCGTCTTCTTCTTATACCCATGCCACAGAATCAGCACAGACATGCCACAGCCCACAGCTTGTCCACACCTGTGGACAAAATGCTCAAGAATTTGGACTTCATTGTGGACAGGCTTCCAGACCTCACAGTGAGAGTGGAGGGGAATTCTGGGAGTTCAGAATTGCAGGTAGAGAATATATACAGTTTCATATAGTTTTATGCCTAGTGGGAGAGTGCCAAGGCACACTAGTAGGGGAAGGAGTTCCAGTTTTTAGAGGGTCTCTCCCGTGGGATAAAATAGGAGGATATCTGAACTCTGTTAGCTGTTTGTATAAAGTATACTATGAGCTGTTCTCATGGAGGAGGGGAATTCCGCTGCTTAGGGATGGATTTTTGTACTTATTGATACTTCCCTTGTGGTCACAGCTAACCTCAGCAAGGTTGATGTGTGTTTTTACACCTTCTCTCTTGCTTCAGCTCCAAACGATCAGGTTACTTGCTAAACTTCTGTCATTTAACTCTCTTTCTGGATGGGAGCCTTTATGGAAAGCTGGTTCCAGTTGGCCATCTTTACTTGTCATCTTCAGTTTGTGTATTTTTAATCACAATGATTTAAAAAAATGAATCCAGAGCTGAGAGTATATGCTTCTTTTATCTTTCATGAAATTGGAAAAGGAGGAACATCAGTAATAAAGAGGAATATTATAGAATAACCTCTTTTTTCTCAAGCAATATGAATGTTAATAGTTACCTTAATGCTTTCTAATTTCCACTGTGTTTTCTTTGAGACCCTACATGATTTGTTGGTTTGTTGTTTTATGTATGTGTGTGTGTATACATACATATATATGTATATAATATGTATATATATACATACATATGTATAGAATATGTATATATACAGACATATATGTATATTATATATATATATATACACACAATGTATAATAAATATATATATAGGTATTGCTTAATTTCAATAGAGTCAGAGATTCTCCATTTTAATAAAATTGATTTCTAGCTTTTTGCATCTGTGGAAAGGGCTTATATTCCTTGAAACTATTCTTGGAATTTGTTTTGATTTTCTTTAAAACCCAATATTTGTTCTATTTTCTTAAGTATACCAATTTCACTTTAAAAATAAGTTTAACCATCCCTTTTCTGAGAATGTAGAAACCAGCATATTATGTCATTATCAGCCAAAAATGAAAAAAAGGGATGGATAATCTCCAAAGGCAAAACTCTTCTTTAGCCTGTAGGAGAATAATAAGAACTTTCAAGAGCAGACTAAAAGCACAGACTCTTCCTCCTCAGCCAGGTATCAGGCACTCAAGAGGCAGAATGAGGCAGAGGAGGGGACTAGAGAGAGCTTCCCTGAGTAGTGGCACAGTGAAGTGGGCTGGTGGATGATGCAAGAGGGTTACTAAATTTCTGTGTTTTTTTGGGGGGGGGTTAGAGATTGTCATTCAATGCCAGAATACTCTTTTTTAAAAAATTAAATCATAGCTGCATACATTAGTGCAATCAAGGGGTACAAGGTACTAGTTTCATAGACAATCTGAAGTGGTTCCATCAAACTCTTTAACATATCCTTCATGACATTTTCTTAGTTATTGTACGAAGACATTGGTATTCTGCATTTAGTAAGTTTCACCTATACCCTTCTAAGATGCACCATAGTTGTGGCCCCACCAATTACCCTCCCTCCACCCCAACCTCCCCCCTCTCCAGCCAGAATACTCTTAATGGGTCATCATAACTCCAGATCTCCTCCTGGATTAATTAGAGTTGGGATTTAGAGAAAATGAGCCCCCTCATTAGGTTTATTACTAACATGTTTTGTAATATTAGAAAGCTTGTTGTACTAGAAGTCTAAAATATCTATCATGAAATCAAGTGCAGGTAAAATACACTGCTGGGTATCTGCAGGATATTCTATACTCAGAAATAACATAGGAAGCCAAAGGCTCTTGCCAGGTGAAAAAACCTGCATTCCACTAAGTTACTTAATGTATATCACCCTCATTGTTGCTGCTTGCAATTCTGGTGTTGCTGAGAATGACATACAAATATTTTTATTAAGTTTTTCTTGCGTATTGGTCTCATGCATACTGAATTATGTGAGAAATCATTTTAAAAATCAAGTAGAAATTTTTTATTGTGGCTTGTATTTGTAAGTTCATTAAGGAAAGGGGATTATCATGGGTACTGTGTTATAAGTGTGTAATAATTGGGTGCTGCAATAGATTTTGGGAGTTTGTTGGCACTTATTAGAACAAAGGAGGGGTTGATGTTGAAGTCCACAGGAAGAAAAGGGTACATTAGATTATTCATTCTGTTGTGGGTGAATGAGGAAAATAGGTATTATATGAGCTATCACGATGTAATCGTGGGTTTTACTGACAAAACTAACAAAGATAAGTGGCTTTAGTGTTGTAAAGAACAAATTATAAAAATGAAGGTGGAGAAAATAGTAAACAGGAAATTAAGGGATGAAAGTAGAGGAAATAATGTTAATAGAACAAACTTGCAGGGTATTCTAAAAACTGCCCTTCAATTTTCCATACAAAGGAAAAATGGGAAATTGTAGCTGTTTCATTATTTACAAAATAATCATTGCAACATTTTACAAAGTAGTTACAGAATATTCTGTATGTGTTGGCCATCTCTTTGTAAAATGTTGCAGTAAATATCTTGTAAAAAAAGGTACACTCAACTACAATTTTCTACTTTCCCTATGTATGGCAACTTAGGCAGTGACTTTTGGAACATTGTTTATTCTGACCAGTTTTTTCATTCCCATTGATCTGTATTAAGGCACTCATTTGAATACACAGTCTAGGACACAAATAAAGAATAGAAATACATAAAGCAAATATTTGGAGAAACAATAACACTGTTTAAAGCCTAGAAACTCAGATTGTTGTTCTACATAAATAACACTTAGCTGATTCTATTCTTTTATTTTTATTGAATCATAGCTGTGCACATTAGTTCAATCATGGGGTACAGTGTGTGGGCGTCACATACAATCTGAGATATTTTCATCAACCTGATTGACATAACATTTATGAGATTTTCTCATTTACTATGTGAAAACATTTTTGATGGTATTTAGAAGTTTTCTCCTGATCCTTCAAATATGTACCACAAGTGTGATCTCACCCTTTGTCCTATGTCCCCCCACCCTCTCCCTCCCCTTCCCTCCCTCTCCCCTTTCCCCATCTTCCTGTGCAATAAATGGGTGGTAGCCTTCACTTGAAAGATAAAAAATTTGCCTCCTATTAGGGGTGTATACATTGGATATTTTTTCTTCCATTCTAGAGATACTTTGCTAAGGAGAACATGTTCCAGCTCCATCCATGTAAGTATGAAAAAGGAAAAGTCACCATCTTTCTTTAAGGATGCATAATATTCCATGGTATACATGTACCACAGTTTATTAATCCATTCGTGTATCGATGGGCTCTTGGGCTTCTTCCATGACTTAGCAATTATGAATTGGGCTGCAATAAACAATCTGATACAGATATCTTTGTTGTAATGTGATTTTTGGTCATCTCGGTATATACCAAGTAAAGGAATTATAGAGTCAATGGCAAGTCTATTTTTAGATCTTTGAGTATTCTCCAAACGTCTTTCCAAAATGGATGTATTAGTTTGCATTCCCACCAGCAATGTAGAAGTGTTCCTGTTTCTCCACATCCATGCCAACATCACTGGTTTTGAGATTTC
>CAUYON010021687.1:0-12997 GCA_963573935.1 Arctocebus calabarensis | reverse complement strand
CCATTTGCCTGGAATATAGGTGACCATCCCCTTCACCTTAAGTCTAGATTTATCTTTTAAGGTAAGGTGAGATTCTTGTATGCAACAGATATCTGGCCTGAGTTTTTGTATCCAGTCAGTCAACCTATGCCTCTTCAGAGGACAGTTTAAATCATTCACATTAATTGAAACCAATAGAAAGTCCAGTGGACATTTTTAATCCTTTCATCATTGTGGAAGATGAAATTTGATAAAATTTTCTGGGTGATTTTACTTTTGTGGTGGAGGATTACACTGGTCATTATGGAGGATAGGTCTGAGAATATCCTGGAGACCTGGTTTAGTTATAGCAAATTTCTTCAACATGTGGATGTCATTAAAGTATTTAATTTCTCCATGATAAATGAAACTCAGTTTAGCTGGATAGAGGATCCTGGGTTGAAAGTTCTTTTGTTTTGGGAGATTAAAAGTCACTGACCATTCTTTTCTAGCTTGAAAGATTTGATCAGAGAGATCTACAGTTATTCTAATATTCTTCCCCTTGTAGGTAATGGATTTCTTACATCTGGCTGCTTTCAGAATTTTCTCCTTCATATTAACTTTAGTGAAGTTAATTATGATGTGCCTGGGGGATGACGTATTTGGATTGAGTCGTGCTGGGGTTCTGAAACTGTCTACTATCTGAATTTCAGAATCTCTTGGCATGTATGGAAAGTTCTCTTTCATAATCTCATAAAGAAGAGACTCTGTGCCTTGTGATGCCACTTCATCGTTTTCAGGTATCCCTATAAGGTGAATATTGGTTTTCTTCCAGTTGTCCCAGAGCTGTCTGAGACAATGTTTTTGCCTTTCATTTCTCTTCCTCTTTTGAATTTTGGGAGCATTTGAAAGCTTTGTCTTCCATGTCAGAAATCCTTTCTTCTGCTTGCTCCATTCTGTTACTGAGGGATTCCACTCTGTTTCTCAGATTTTTGAGGGCTACAATTTCTTGTCTCAATGTGTCAAAATCTTTGGTCATTTTGTCTTTGAATTCATTCAGCTCTTAAGACACCTTTTGGGTCATCTTTTGGATTACTGCTTGAAATTCTAATTCCATCTTTTCCTCCATTCTGCTGATCTTATTTGCTATCCAGACTCTGAATTCGATTTCTGACATCTCAGCCATTTGCTTATGCAGGGATCTTGTGCTGTATCTACCTTGTCGTTCCTTGAGGGAGTTGATCTATTCTGATTATTCATATTGCCAGAGTTTTTCTGTTGATTCCGCCTCATGATTATTTTTCACTGTTGCCTATGACTGTCCTCAGAGTTGGGGAGGTGTCTCTCCCAGATCAGACCCTAGCAGGATCACTGCGCTGTTGCTGGATCTTTGTAGAGAGTAACCCTGTGTAGCTCCTCTGGGACTGTCCCACCCAGGGAGTTCTGGCTGCGGGAGCAGCTCCAGAGTGTGGCACGCCCAGATCAAGCAGCAGGGTGTGGGATGGGGCACCTGATGGCCTTTGCAAAGGGAGCCCATGCCTCTAGCAGTCCCTGACTGGGAGGAGGGCTCCAGAGGGAGGGCACTGGTTGTGCAGCCTCCTGAGTCCCTGGCAAGATGGGCGGAGCCTTTGCGGAGGCAAAGAGGGTAGGGAAGGAGGCAAGTTATGTGGCTTCCAGAGTTCCTGGCCCAGGCAGGCCAGTGTGGACGGCAGGCAGAGGCCCAGCGCAGGGGTCCCAGTGGAGTCCCTGGCCACAATAGGTCCCAGACCAAGGCCCAGCAGGGCACCAATCAGGGTCACGTGGGGGTCCCTGCGGAGTGGAGTTCCTGGCCACTGTGGGCAGCAAGCCTGGGGCACAGACTGGAACTGGGCGGGAATCCCAGCAGATGGCAGGTGGAGGCCGGGCAGAGCACAGATTGGCACCGCATGGGACTGGCGGACTTCCTGGCCGCTGCTGGAAGCGGGCTGAGGCCTGGTGGGGCACGGATTGGAGCCACTTGGGGGTCCCTGGCCAGTGGGCTGGCGAGGGCTCGGTGGGGTCCTGGAATCTCTTACCTGGCGGCCACCTGGTCCAGCAGATAGGGAGGGTGGGCGCTGCTCAAGTCTTCCTCCCTCAGTTTCAGCAGAGGTCAGGCTTCTGTTGCATCAGGGAAGGGGGGAAGGGTGTCCTGGAAGTTCAGAATGGCAGAAAACTTTAGTTCAGTTTTTCTGCCTGAAGCTTGGTTTCTTGAAGTCGCAGCTTGCCTCAGAGGTGACCTGCAGTTATCACTTCTCTTTCTCTTTGCTGGGCTCCCAGTCTTCAAACTGCTCAATTGGGCAGTTTCTGGAGGTTTTTTCCTTTTGGATAGGAGCCTCTGTTGGAAGCTGCTTCCAGTCGGCCATCTTGCCCATCTCCCCCTCATTAACTTTTCTTACCTCACACGTCCAGTTGGCCGTCTTATCTCCTAAAGAGTCCCCCAATCTCCTAAAGAGTCCCCCAATATGCTGTGTATCCCCACTTCTTCTGCCTCCTAATGTCTAGGCTCTCCTAATCTCTAATCCAAACCACTGCCATTCTAGTGAGATGTCCTCCCTGAGGGCTGGGTGTTCCTTAACCATTATTAGATCCACACCAGAAGGCCACAGTTGCAAACATATTTGCTCAAAAGCAGGAGAGTGAGAATCATAGGCCCTAGGGCCAGACTACCTGGGTTTACTCCCAGGTCTAACAGTTATTAGTTGCACGCTGCAGGTGCCTCAGTTTCTTTATGGGTAAAAATGGGTTGTCATTAAAATAAAGTGAGAATACCCGTGTAAGGTACTTATAACACTGCCTGTCACATGCACTATGAAGTATTAGCTGTTACCCTTAACTAATGTATATGACATTATTGCCCCTTGCTGTAATCTATCTTCCATACTGCAGCCTAGCAATTGGGTTTGTTTTATTTTGTTTTTTAATGGATGTAATCCTATCAGTCTCCTACTTAAAATCACAAGAAAAAGTTCAACCTTTTTAGCATGAGAAGCCCATGCAGCCCATCCCATTTACAGGTGTTTACCTACAGGTGCCTCCCCGCCCCAGCCCAGTGCTTCTTGTTGCTTCCCCTCAGGTCGTCCTCTTCTTGTCTCCTTGTATAGGTCCACACTCATCTTCTTGCTTCCCAGCTACCCCTGGCCTTCTATACCCAGCTCAAGTGGCACTTGCTCTTCCACGTGACTCCCCTAGATGTAGCCAATCGCTTCTTGCCTAGACCTCTATTATAACATTTTTCTGATGCATTATATTATTCTTTATCTGTCTCAAGTTGACCCCAGTGAGAGATACATTAAGAGGAAGGCATTCTCTTCCTAGACTGTAGATCACTATGATATGATATTTGGTGTGGAAAAATGGGCTTATCCTAAACATGCAGTAATTACTTGATAAGCATGGATGGATGGAAAGAAGGAGGGAGGGAGGGAAAAGCAGGAAGAGAGGAAAGGAGGGAGGGCCAGAGGGAGCACTACTAATTCAGAGACGATCATTGTAGGCAGTGAGTACCATCCTTTGTGGCTCCTGGTCAGGCAACATGGACCCCTGTTAGGGCTAATATTCCAGGCAACAGGATGAGTGACTCAGGTAGATTTTTTTTTTTCTTTCTAATCTTTAATCCAATTAGTCTTGAGAACAAAAACAAATGGGCAGCAAATGTTTTAAGCATCCCAGACACATCTTCTGCTTGGGCCTGGCCTTGGCCACCACACACCCTCACTGCTCTTTCCCTCTGATGCCTATATATCCTGCACAGAGCACAGAACCCACCTGGGAAGGTACCAGAATCCCTGGCCTCTACAATCCCCTGGTACTCCAGGATGGAAGTCAAGTGATAGAACACCTGAAGTTCAAGGGCACGTCACCTCATCTTCTCTTACTGATAAATTGAGTATTTGATATGGCAGTGTAACTCCAAGGGCATTTCACTAACTGGGTTTTAATGTATCAAAGCATATTTTGAGCTCTCAAATATCTGCGTGAACGGAGGAAAGACGAACACGAAAAAACAAAAACATTGATATCTGACTTTAGAGTATATCATGTCATTTTCTACAGCTGCAATTTGCCTAATGATGTTTTGCTTAGACTAACGTCAAAGTAAGTTCGCATTCCTCCAGCACCCCCTGACTGGTACAGCAAGGCATCATCAGAGTGTGCTGCAGGCCAACCTGGGACTCAACATTTGGCCTGCGTAACTCCTGCATGGATAAATCCCATCTATACAGTATTGACAGCTGCAAGGAGGTTGGATATATGTCCAAGATATTTGTACGTTGACTGACACGTCTTAATTTATGAAGCACTTCCACAAGGAGTTTCTGCAACATGTGCCCTCAGGCAGGTAGTAGGATTCTTGTTTTACAGGACAGAGTTCTGAGACTCCTTGAGCCCAGTCAGTCAGAGGAAAGAAGACAGGCGACACAGCGGCATAGGGGGTAGTGAGGCCAGGTCTTCAGTCTTCAAGTTCCATACATTTTTAACTACCTATCTTTATGGTAGCATGGGTGTATTTCTCTTGGTGTCAAGGCCATGCAATAAACAAAGATCCTTTCCAATCTGAGGATACTGTCTGAAAGTCCCAAGCCAACCAGAGCATCTGAGACTACCTGCAATATGTGAGCTTACCATCATCCTCCTATACTGACCCGCTCCACCTTTGACTAACAAATGGGGGAAGTTTTCTGCTCTGTTCTTTTTCTCTTCTCCACTTTCAGCTGGAGTCTTCTCTCTCAAAAAGAAGAATAAAAAAAAAATAGAAGTCAGACAGTGATTAAAAAGTGAGGGAGAAATAAACACCAACGTTAAATTAATGCACGGCGTTTGCTGGATGTATTACCTGCTTTTCAAGAAGGTCTGTTTAGTTTCAGAAAGACTGTCTAGAAAAATGCAGAACAATGCTAAGTAAACCAGTGAATCATTTCTAATACTGCTTAATACTCTGTTATAAGAAAATGGAAAATGAATAGTGTTCTATTCCTTAAAGCTAAGTAACATGATAGCCCATATAATGGAAATATGGATCTCTGAATGTATAATTATTTTAATACTGTTATTTATTGAGTGCCTCTCTCAAGAAGCTCAGGTGTTTTTAACAACATTATTTTAGTAATCCTCACACTTCCCCCACACGTGCATTAGGGTGCTCCATTTTATGGAAGAGGAGAACGCCACCCAGAGAACTTGAGTGGCAAGTCAAGGTCAGTGCCAGGGTTCAAAGTTAGGTCTCCTCACAGCAGATTTCCAACTAGCAAAGTGAAAATAGATTCACTAGCATGTGAGTTGTATAGGGAACAGACCCATCTGGGTGTTTTCTGTGGAGAGGAATTAATTGCTTGCCTCGTTTTTTACTCTTGGAGTCAAAGATGCAAAATGTAGACTAAATGAACATACCAGCGAGACAATTCATTGCAGACAGCAAGCTGTCCATGGGTTATTCTGATGGGGCAAGAGAAATCACCTATTTCTGCCTCTCCCAGAAGGAGTCATGGGGAGACTGTTCTCTCTCTTCTTTAGCCCCAGAGACCATTGACCACTGCCAGGAGTTGACTGTTAACAGGAAACCTTCCTATAACTTGCCATTTAGTCCACATGGCAGACATGGCAGCCCTTTGTCATGAGCTACGCTGGGGCAGGGAGAGGGTGACACGGCTACACGGGCCTCACACAGATCCTGGAGACCCTGCCACACGCCTGGTCCACTTGCCAGGGGCTTCTTAGGGAAGGCTGAGGTAGAATAGAGTTCTGAATGTTGGAATGCTGGCTTCTAGGAGTTTTTCTTCCAGAAGAAAGCTTAGTCTTACCTTAATTGCTTCCCTGGAGAGCCCTGGAGTAAGCCTCATGATTCATCTAGTACAAACCTGGAAACTCCAAGAGTTAGGGAAAGTGGCTGTAGCCAGAAGGCTTCCTTTCCCCAAGCATCTTTATCATGTGTCACCATAGGTGAGAAAATAGTATTTCTTGTCCACTGAGGAAGGCAGCAGTGTAAGAAGAAGTTCGCTACTTTGTCACGCACCCTTTCTCCCTCCCCCTTCACTCACAGCTACCATCAGCAGAGGGGAGCAAACACATATGGAACCCTTGCTCTGTGTTAACTCATTTAGTTCTCAAAACCCCCGCAAGTAGCTTTTATGATTACCCTCGGATTACAGAAGAGAAAACGGAGATCTAGAGTTTATGTAACTTGTCCAGGGTCACTTGACTTGTAAGTGGTAGAGCCAGGACTTGGTCCTGGGCAGTCTGGCCCCAGAGTCTGGGTTTTAATTCACCACCAGACCTCCTGCCTGTCTGGCGCTGGTGCCCCCGTGCATTGGACTCCAGAATCTGGGAAGCCGATTACAATCTATAGTTTCATCTGATAAACAGAGTGAATTAACAGTAAATTAACAGATTTTTTTTTTAAGAATAAGAGGGATTTTTAAGATGTAAGGGAAGTTTAATGCCACTTCATAGCTCCATGGGTGGCTCCACTGCTGTCATTCAGAGGACATCAACACTCAGGACCGTGATCAGTGGGTGGCACTTTGGGTCTGTCCCATCATGAAAAAGCATGAGGGATGCTGACTCTAGTGTTGTCAGTCTGAAACACGGTCCAGAAGTCAAGGGCACCAGTTCTAATTTTGATGCCCTCTAATTTTCAAGTCTATCAACCGGGCTTGACCTGTCTTCAACATTTGGGACATAGACTATATATAACCCCTTGTCTGCTTCCAAAGTGGTTGTGTTTACTAGAAGGAACTGGCTCGACTTGCAGTCAACAGAGATGTTTATACATCAATCCAAATGCCTATAAATACAACAGTCACAATAAATGATGATGAATATAAATAAGTAATGTTTGAGAGTACTCTAAGGGGATGTGTAGGTTGGATTCTGCTGGTATTAGGGAGAAGGCGTGGGATTAATTAGGGAGGTTATTGGAGCAAGTTGCAAGGATTAAAAGGAGAGGAAGACGTGGTGCAGCTGCCATTTGAGTGAAGGAGAGCATGGCATGCCTGTGGCATAGCGTGATGAATGAGCACCAGAGAAATTGAAGCCATCACCAATGATTTGAGCAAGGCATTTAACCTCCCTGGGTCTCAGTTCTTCCATCTGTCAGTATGGAAAATTGGGTATTGAAATCAAGAGTGCATAGTGAAGCACTTTGAGTTCATCAGAAGAAAAGCATCACTAACACACAGCCTTTGGGTTAAGAATAATCAATTATTTAGAAGAAGTGCCCATAGCCTATGACACCTGATTTGCCCTGAGAGCCAACAACTTGGATCTGTCTTGGAACGGAAGCAATCTAAAGCATCCATGTAGGAAAAAATGGTAGAATTGTGCAAGGATCATACAGCCAAAGACCTAAGCTGAGGCTGCATAAGCCCAGACCCAAATCTCAAATGACTGCCCATTCCTTGCTCTTCTGGTTGGCGTCAGTCAATCACAAGTAGAATCAGATGTTGCCTCGCCAGTGTCACTGATATGTTTCTTAGAGAGCTGTGTTTACGCCTTGGTTTTTGTTTGTGTGATGTTCTATGTTTTATAACTTCAATCTCCAGGAATTTCTCCCACGGCTGTTCATCATTCGTTATCACCCATAACCAAATATGGTAGCTTTAAATAGTGCTGTCATTTTCCTCAATTTCACTTCTTGTGATATAATCAGGTATAGATTTCTGACACTGAGCATCTAATGGGCTTTCAGACTTAGAAAGCAACAATACAAATTTTGTTTTCTTCCTGGATATCTCTCAGTTGAGAGGCACAGAGTGACAGGGCACACAAAATTCACGTGCGTGTGCCAGGGGAAGCTCTGGGGTCAGGAGGGACTCCAGGGGTGGACCAAGCTAATGATTTCTGCTACACGAGGTGTACAGGTGTGATCAGCTCCTCTCCCAGCTCTGGACTTTGGGTGTGCACTTTGCCCTCTCTGGGTCTTCCTGTGTCTGCCATTGACTTTGGGGATGGGGAAGGAGACATGGTCATCCCATGATGGACATGGGGACGACTAATGATGGACTTAGATTCAGCTGCTCTGAAGTCTCTGTCGCCTCTTAGAGGATTTACATGACGATAGGATCAGGCGTGCTCAAATGGTCTTCTGCCCATTCTTCTGTTCCCCTCCCTGAGTTACCGGGCTTGGTTCTTCAGATTGTTTCATTTTCCCAGTAATACCTGAGTATTCTGTGCAGACAAAGCACGGATGCTCCGTGCATCAGAGAATTTGCACTTAGTATCAAAGGGCAGTTCCATGTTCTAAGCCAGTGGTTCTCAACCTTCCTAATGCCACCATGTATTTTCATTGTTACAAAGGGGTCGCAACCCACAGGTTGAGCACCGCTGTTCTAAGACATGCTGTAAGAGAGAACCAGCTCACACCACCCCAGAGGTCACCGACACAGTGCTGAAAGGTCGCAGAGCCCAACAATGGCTGCCACTCTGTTGACATCCGCTCTGTGTACCCACTGGGCTGGTACTCCAAAGAGGAAAGTCAAACTGCATCCAGGTGGTTCAGCAGTGGGCCTGCTGGCTTCCCAGGAGGGAATGGAAAACCACCCAGAAGAGAAGCTGAAAACCACCCGTGATCGTGGCTGTGCAAATAGAACAGGACCGTGCAGAATGCCTCCTTCCCACCTGCCTCAGATGCAGCCGTGGGAACAGCTGTTGCTACTCGGAACTTCTCAGCTTCTTCTAGCTTCTTATGGATAATGAAAGCTCGGAAATCTGGTTGAATTTAGCTCAGCATTGGCATAGGTAGTTTCCTTTTGTGTTTCTGGGAACCACAGTGTAAAAATGACATACTGATAGTAGGTTGTTCCATGACAGATACAACCTTGAGTTTGAGAGTTTACCCTTCACAGCACCCCTGAACTTCATACTGACTTTCAGTCCTGTCTGTGGACTTCCTAGATTACTGGGATCGTAAAATCATAGCATTTTCCATTTAGAGTGGTCTGTCAGGAGCATCTTGTCCAGGAGCTTCACAGTAAATGAAAGAAACAAGCCCGGCACAGCAAAGACAGCAGCAAGCAGAAGGGCTGGGACCCAAACCCACATTTTCAGACTCCAAGCCCTGTGTGCAGCGGGCAGCCCTGTCGTCAATGAGCAGCCACCACTTAGCTGCAGCCCGATGGGAGCTTGGACCCAGTGCGGCCAGATCACCCGTTTTTTAAAAAAGCTAGAAATCTAGGTTTATACGTGAAATCTGCTCCTAATCATTTCATGCTTGCAACTAATACAAAAATGGGTAAACACTGATGGGCAGATGAAGCATGTCTGTGAGCTGCAGGTATGTCACCTCTGATGCAGTCCAGCTCCGACTGAGACCAGAGAGGCTGAGGACGTGCCTAAGATCACACAGCTGAAGTCGGGGAACACAAGACTTAACTCCATCCTTCTCATTCCATTTTGTTTGCCTGTGGAGAATGTAAGGACCTTGGCATTCTCATTTCCTTTCTGGCTTCATCCTTTGGCTCACATGACTGTGGTTGAACACATGGCTGGGCCTGGGACAAACCGTGTTTGAGCCCTGGGCTTTGAGTCTGAAAATGTGGGTGTGGGTCCCAGCCTGTTACAAGCTGTGTAAGCTTGAGCGCATCCCTGGACTGCCCTTTGCCTTGGGTTTCCTCACTAGTAAAATGAAAATGCTAATTGGGGCCTTCCTAAACCATTTTGAGGTTTCCATGGAAAGGTCTTACTGTGTGTGAGCTCACTCCAGAAACAAAAACCAAAGATGCCTTTTGCATTAGCACCCTCCTGGGAAAGATGTGAGAGTCAGAGAGGGAACCCCAGCACTGCGGGCATCAGCAGCTGAAAGGTGCTTTCTGGGCCTGTTCTGGGCCACCCCAGGAGGACACGAGGTGGCACATCAGGGGCACTGAGGGCTGTTCCACCCTCAGCACAAAGCCTCCCTTGTCCTAGGAAGTGGGTGGCCGCACTGCTGTCCTGTTTCACTCCTGAGATCAGGGCTGGCAGGTGTTCTGGAGCAGCCCCTGCTACGTCTTCATCCCCAGCATCATTTAAACCAGTCACCCAGATCCCAAAGAAATGCAGGCTGGGGCCAGAACCACGCTCACCACACCCTCTGCCCCACCTTGACCGAGAGCTGTTTGAACTCAATGTGTAGTGAATCTTGTTTTTATTCTCCATTTCCAGGGACGCAAACCCGGATATTTCTCCTTCCTGGACCCGTTTTCTCCTGGCGTCTGGCTCTTCATGCTTCTAGCCTACCTGGCTGTTAGCTGTGTCCTCTTCCTTGTAGCTCGGTATGCTCCTCTCCCCTTCCCTGTCCTCACACCGCCACCTTGTGCTCACCTCCGGGAACTGCATGGGGAGGGGTGGGGAGGAGGAGAGAGGCGGGTTGAGAAGACCTTGGTGCCAAACCAGAGGGATGGGAGAGGGACTAGGGACCTGAAACGCTCTCTGCCCAGCTGTCGACCTCAGGCTGTCCATCCAAACATTCCCCGCTGTGCACAACACGATGAGGACAGGTGGGCTTGTCTGGTTGATCTCTTGCACCCCTGCCTCTCGCCTCTTCCTGCTTCCCCCTTCGCAGCCCCTTGGGAAAGAGAAGAGGGTGGCAGGAGGATGGCCCTGATTAAGCACTGTGCATTTGGTGGCCCTGGCTTCTGTCCTTGCCAGGATCTGCCACCAAGTGCTGAATGACAAAGAAAAGTCTGCGATTCCAGAGCAGGGGGACTGGAGGCCAGGGCAGGCCTCCACTGCAGAAGCTGGATCTGCCTCTGAAAACAACTGCCTCGTCAAACGGGAACTAGGAGGGTGGCGGGTGGCATAAGGGCAGGATGGAAGGAGGCGTTTGTGAGTAGCGTTGAGACAAATGGGCACATCAGAGGAGGGGGAGATAGCCCGCCTCTGTCCCCTGCAAACCAGGGATTGCCCCGACCCTGTGGGAAAACCTGAGGAGCAGCCCGAGACTGTGGCCTCCTCAAAATGTGTGCAGGGAAGGTTGTTTCTCTCTGAGCCTATGGGCTGCCGGCCAGCCGGGCTTCAGGAGACCCAGCCTGCTCTCCAGAAGGCCCTAGACCACTCACTTAAACCCCTCCCAGCCCTAAGCTCTCTACAGTGAAGGACCAAGTACAAGTAGGGCTGTCCTGTGGGAGCAGCAGCTGCCCAGGATGAGCTTCTGGAACCTGCCAGTGGCTGTCTCGGAAGGTGTCTCTTCGGTTGTCGTCTTTGCCTCCAGGCCACAGTGTGGGGGCAGATAATCTTGTAGTGTATGTTCCATCTCTGCAGTGTGGGGTCTTCCCTGCTACTGTGTCCATTTGGGGAGTCCAGGGCACACGGGCTCCGCCCAGTCAAGAGATGAACGCAGGGTCCACAGGGCAATCTCTGGGGCAGTCTATCTATAAAGGCTTGTATGACCCTGTCTGTGCCTTTTCTGCTAGAGGAAAAGCCATGATCAGGAGAGTCACCAGGGGCCCACAAGATGCAGCTGAGCAGAGAAAAGCCCCGCTTACAACCTGGCAGTCTCCGTGGGCCCCCGGGTTTGCTGCCTGGGCACCATCAACCCCCCTGGGGCCTGTAGGCATTGCCACTGTCAAGGAGCTGTGGTCAGTGAGGGCTGTGAGACGCGGGAGCTCACACACTGCCTGACACGTCCCCTCTGCACATTGCCACGTGGCTGCTGCTGATGCTCTACGCTGCCAAGCTGTGTGTGTGAGCCCTGGATCCACTGCTCTGTCAGTCACACCTGTTCCCATGGCCATCAGGTCGCCTCGTGGGCCCTGGAAATGGTCTTGGGGCTTGGTTATCAGGTACACGCACGCACACACACACACGCCTGCATCACCTTGCCTGTGGCAGCCTGGAACTTTGTAGCCAGCCCCGAGGTGTCTTTCCCCTGCCCCCTCCCACAGCCCCCAGCATTTAGCACTAACACAAATATTAACCAAAAACTGTACCAAAAGGCTAACCATACAGCATATGAATGAGACATCTGAGCCAGGGTATTCTGTCCGAAGACAGCGGTTTTCAGACAAGGTTCAGTGGGGTGTGAAGGCTCTCGGGAGCTACCAGGGACTTTGGGGGGGGGGGGGACTGGAGAGAGGACCAGCAGCCAGAGCCTTTCATCCAGACCACTTTTTAAAAATCTTTTATATATTGTACTTCTGGGTAAGATTTTAGAGAGGAAAAATGCTTGAAAACTACGGCTCTCAGGCAGCCATTCCCGAGCCAGGCGATTGTCAGGCATATTTAGGGAGCTCTGAAACATTTGAATCCCCAGGTCCCAATGTTCCAGAATCTCTCTGGGGCTGGGGCCTGGGAATCTGTGTCTTATAAGGGTACCTGGTCCCTCTAGCGGTCTGTATGCTTGGGAGCCACCAAGGTGAGACTCCACGAGTGCTAGCACAGAAGGACAGAGCACGCCACAGAGGACACTGGTAGTGTGGGTACATCCGTGTTCCATTCAGCTGTGGGAGGTACTGATGGAAATAGGAGTGAGGGGCTGTAAGGGGCCAAGTGCACCTAGGGTTGCGGTACGGGTAAGACCCTGGAGCACACAGCACCTCGCCCTGCTGGGTGGGCATGTGCCTGTACATGTACACCCTCTCATCAAGGCTGGCAGGCTTTGCATGGGAGACAGGCGGGCTGTAAACATGTCCCAGGCAGTCAGGGGGAGAAAGGGCGTACTAGGCCCCTCAGACACTGCGGTCCTGCTTAGAGAGAGGGCAGTGCTGAGGCTGAGAGGGACTTGGGTAGGGAGATAAGTGTTCCCTGCCTCCCCCAGAGGCAGACAGCGTGGAGCAGCCCTGTTTAGCCCTGCGTGCCCCTCACCCTCGCCTGGGGGGCTGTAAGCAACAACTCATGCCCAGGCCCCACTGGACAAATTAAATCACAATTTCTGCCAGTGGAATTCAAGCGCTTGTGTTTTTTTTTTTTATTTTTTTTATTTTTTATTTTTTATTTTTTTTGTAAGACAGAATTTATTCACAGAAAAGAAAGAAAAGAATACAGAAAACATTAAGGCATCTGTTAGAGGGAGAAAATTCTAGTGGGGAGAGAGAAGCTCTCTCCGTTTCTC
>CAUYON010021681.1:0-39178 GCA_963573935.1 Arctocebus calabarensis | reverse complement strand
TGGCATCAGTTGTAATTTCCCCTTTACCATTTCTGATTGATGTTACTAGAGATTTTACTTTTCTATTTCTAGTTGGTCTGGGCAAAGGTTTATCTATTTTATTTATTTTTTCAAAAAAACAACTCCTTGTTTCATTAATTTTCTGAATGATTCTTTTGTTTTCGATTTCATTGATCTCTGATGTAATTTTGGATATTTCTTTTCTTCTGCAGGGTTTAGGCTTAGATTGTTCTTCTTTTTTTTTTTTTTGTAGAGACAGAGTCTCACTTTATTGCCCTGGGTAGAGTGCCCTGGCGTCACACTGCTCACAGCAACCTCCAGCTCTTGGGCTTAAGCGATTCTCTTGCCTCATCCTCCCTAGTAGCTGGGACTACAGGCGCCCGCCACAGTGCCCGGCTATTTTTTTGTTTTGCAGTTCGGCTGAGGCCGGGCTTGAACCCGCCACCTTCGGTATATGGGGCTGGCGCCCTACTCGCTGAACCACAGGAGCTGCCCAGATTGTTCTTCTTTTTCCAATTCCATAAGATGGCTTGTGAGTTTGTTGATGCGCACTCTTTCTGTTTTTTGAATGTAGGCATCTAAAGCAATAAATTTTCCTCTCAGAACTGCTTTTGCAGTATCTCACAGGTTTTAGTAGCTTGTGTCTTCATTGTTGTTATGCTCAAGGAAGTTAAGGATTTCCTGTTTTATCTCTTCCTGCACCCAACTGTCATTCAAGAGAAGGTTGTTTAATTTCCATGCTTTGTGTGGGATTGAACGTTTTTGTTGGAGTTGAGTTTTACCTTTAGTGCCTTGTGGTCTGAGAAAATACAAGGTAAAATTTCAATTCTTTTGATTCTGTTGTGGTCTGTTCCTTGTCCTAGGATATAATCAGTTTTGGAGAATGTTGCATAGGGCAATGAGAAAAATGTAAATTCTTTATCTGTGGGATGGAGTGTTTTATATGTGTCTATCAAGCACAGTTGTTCTAGGGTCTCATTTAAGTCACTTATACCCTTGTTTATTTTCAATTTACAGGATTTGTCCAGCTCCGTAAGAGTAGTGTTCAATTCTCCTGTTATCATGGTATTATAGGATATGATTTTACTCAGACTGAGTAAGGTCTGTTTCAAGAATCAAGAGCACTTAAATTGAGTGCATAAATATTTAGAATTGAAACGTCTTTGGTCATCTGGGTATATACCCAGTAAAGGAATTATAGGGTCAAATGGCAAGTCTATTGTTAGATCTTTGAGTATTCTCCAAACGTCTTTCCAAAATGGATGTATTAGTTTACATTCCATTTTAAAGGTGATATTTGTCCACACAGACCTATAAGTTACCATGCAATATCTTTTCTGAAGGATGTGCTAGCCTGTAGAACTGCTAGCTATTTCCAAGTGGGCTAGAATCATGAGGAGGGCCTGGTACGTCTTGCCAGACAGCTAATTTAAATGACTCTTTGGGGGTTACCATCACAATAAAGGAAGAAGAAAATTTTGAAAGATTTTAAATCACTGTCCTACAACCAGCTCACAGCAAGTGAATATGTCTTAGCTGCTCCCAATATTGTTTCTTGGGTGTTTTTTTTTCTTTCTTTCTTTCTTGTATTTTAGTGTAGCTGAAATTATTAAAGCATTTTGTTTTCATTTTCTTTCTCCTCAAGGATTTGGAGGTACAAGCAAATGTACAAACAAATGAAATATATTATGCTGCTTTGCTATTACATAGCAACAATAGCAATCTTCTTGCATTGTATTAAGAAGTTTCCTTTCTCTGTAGAGTTCTAATTTTTTTTCAGTAAACATGTATTAAAGACGATACTTTAACTTGGAGATGTGCTTATTTCAATGAAGAAGAGGATTGTATTTTTTTTCTTTGAGAATCTCAAGACAATGAGTTATTGAACTAAATAGTATGATAAAAAATTTGCCTGAAGCTCGCAGCCTATTAAAAGTTGAATTTTAATCTCCCTAGCTGGACAGCCGAATTTCCTTTTGCATATCAATTAGATTTAGTTTCTCTACCTTATGGTGTTAGCATTCACAGATGGTTACTACAGGGATGGATGCATTTCAGTAACAGTTTGAAATGCCCCTGGGTAATAAAGAGTGTAAATGATTGCTTGTGCCTTTGAAATAATGCAGTGAGATCGTTTGTGGCCCATGGAACACAGCTGTGGCCAAAGTCCACATTCGCTTTTAGGGCCTTATCTGCGCTACGGATTAAAGAAATTTTAAAATATGAAATTGAAAAAATTAATAAATGTTCACAATACTGGACTTTTTTAAAAACCCACAGCTTACTAGGAAAAGAGCAGCCTTTCAGAGTGAGAAAAGGAAAAAGGTTGACTTCACAGATGCTCATTTTTCTGCCTAATTGCAGTAACAATGTGGGGTAAAATGTTTGAATCAGAGAGAAACCTGAAATGAGATCATTTTATTAAATTATTGAACAGAGGATAAAGTGGGAGTTTCATCCACAATCCATCAGCATGGATTAAGTGGATATAGAGTTGCAGGCTGTGCCAGGTTGTATACAGGATACTAAACACTTTCCTCCTCTTAAAAGTATTTCATTCATATAAGACAGTACATAATCAAGAATTAAGTTATGAGTAGTCAGATGGTAAGAGCATAGCAATTTGGGAAGGAAAGAACACGAGCTACATTCATTGGGAATGTTCAGTGGAGGGAAATTAACTACTTTTAGAAGAGCTTCGAAGTTCTAAAAAATGAGTACATATGTGGCAGATAAAGAGAATACTAGCTACCAAGAGTTCAAAGCTTGCACAGAGGAATGGTGAGTGTTGCACGCAACCTAAGGAGCTTAACCTGCCAGTCATGAGAAAGCTGCTGGCAAAAAGGAAGAATTTAAGTAGTATTTAAATAACTGATCTCGGTGGGGGTCAGCAGTGGCACTCTGGGAGGCTGAGGCAGGTGGATTGCCTGAGCTCAGGAGTTCGAGACCAGCCTGAGCAAGAGACCCTGTCTCTAAAAATAGCCAGGCATTGCAGTGGGTAGTCCCATCTGAGACAAGAGGATCACTTGGCCCAAGAGTTTGGAGGTTGCTCTGAGCTCAGACACCACAGCACTCTACTGAGGGCAACAATGAGACTCTGTCTCAAAAACAAAACAAAAAACTGATCTAATAGTGGTGATTAAGATAGGATGCAGGGAAGATGGCAGCAGTGATTCTTAACCAAGGGTATATACCAGAATCATGTAGGATTGCCTTTATTTTTTAAGATTTTCATGTCACTCCACAAATTCTAATGGTTAAGGAAGCCCAGAGCACACACATTTTGAAAATATTCATGGAGAGATTCTAGTATGATTACTGGCGATGAATCGCTGTACTAGAGATTTAAATCAAAACAAAACAAACTCATTGTAGGAGAATATTCAAGAAGGTATTTCAGTAAGAATCCAGTCTGTGGTCCTGGTAACAGGAAAGGACAGGAAGGAATGTTTCCGAGACTCACTGCAAAGGAAAACTCAGCTGGACTTGTGATGGGACTGGATGAAAGAAAAGACCTCAAAGGTGAGTTTATGGTATTACTCTTAGAAAACAGAAGAGCACCCAGGGAACTTCTGGAGGAAGAGAGGTAAGAGGAGAATGAGGAGAAGAGAGTGCCATGAAAGTCCAGAGAAGGAGGGGTAATTAAAAAAGGGTAAGGTACAGAATATTCAGCACTAGAAAAATATATATTGACTTTACCATAGTGAACTTGGGGAAATCAATCAAAACATGTCAAGAGTTGGGTGAGTCTCACTCCATCCCTGATTTCGAACATTCAAGGTCTGATAAACATCTTTTTTTTTTTTTTTTTTTTTTTTTGTGACAGCGCCTCAAGCTGTCACCCTGGGTAGAGTGCTATGACATCACAGCTCACAGCAACCTCTAACTCCTGGCCTCAAGTAATTCTCCTGCCTCCGCCTCCCAAGCAGCTGGCACTACAGGTGCCCACCACAACGCCCAGCTATTTTTTTTTTTTTTTGGTTACTGCCGTCATTGTTGTTTGCAGCCCCAGGCTGGATTTGAACCTGCCAGCTCTGGTGTATGTGGCTGGCACCTTAGCCGCCTGAGCCACAGGCGCCAAGACCAAGGTCTGATAAACATCTTAATTGACTTAACGTTCTTGGATTTCCTCTTTTGTCAGGTGGGCCTTGTTGACTCACTTAATAAGAGTAGTTTACTCTTGAAGCTCCTGGAATACAACTGAACAAAGTGTCTCAGATGAGGTGTTAGATGAGAAATCAAATCCAGATAAGTGTGGCTGTGTATTGCTTTGACTGTATTATTACTATATCAAGTAGGTTTGATTTCTTTAGAAGAAATATAGGGTGGCACCTGTGGTTCAAAAGAGTGGGGCTCCAGACCCATATGCCAGAAATAGTGGGTTCAAACCTAGCAGTGACCAAAAACTACAAAAAAAAAAAAAAAAAAAGAGAAGAGGCTTGGCGCCTGTGGCTCAACAGGCTAAGGTGCCAGCCACATACACGTGAGCTGGCAGGTTCAAATCCAGCCCAGACTCGCCAAACAACAATGATGGCTGCAACCAAAAACTGGCTGGGCATTGTGGCGGGTGTCTGTGGTCCCAGCTGCTTGGGAGGCAGAGGCAGGAGACTCGCTTGAGCCCAGGAATTGGAGGTTGCTGTGAACTGTGATGCCACGGCACTCTATCCAGGGTGACAGCTTGAGGCTCTGTCTCAAAAAAGAAAGAAAGAAAGAAATATAAATAAAAGATTATGACATATACCTACAGAAATAACTCCACAAATGGGATAATTTATTCTAACATTGTTCAGCTCTCCATTTTTTTTTTTTTTTTTTTTTTTTTGTGAGAGTGTCTCAACTCTATCACCCTGGGTAGAGTACCCTAATGTCATAGCTCATAACAACCTCATACTTTTGGACTCAAGCAACACTCCTGCCTCAGTCTCATGAATAGCTGGAACTATAGGAACCTGTCACAATGCCTGGCTATTTTTCTTTTGCCCAGGCTGGTCTCGAACTCATGAAGCAATCTACCTGCCTCAGCCTTCCAGAGTGCTAGGATTACAGGCATGACCCACTGTGCCCAGCCTTATTCTCTATTTTTTTCCGGGGTAGGCCTCAGCAGCCCTGTTTATACTCACAAATCTGTCTCCTTGGTTACATCAGATTGAACTGAAGGAAAACACCTGATCCCAAGTGGGCCAGTCAATTTCTCTTTCCCGGGCTGCCGGAACTGAGATTTAAAACACTAATCTCTGTTAATTGCTGGGACAGATAATGTGCAGTCTCAGGAATTGTGAAGCATCCGTCTCCCACCAGGGCCACAGGGAAGGAAAACGGGGGGAACGGGAAGTAGGGAAGAAAGCAGCGGCTGCGTGGGCAGAGGTGGGGAAGCCTGTGACCCTCACACTTTGTGGGTACCGCTCACCCCAGGCCCCAATGAGCTGTGACTCAGCTGCTCTCCTCCTCCTGCTATCTCTGTTGCCACCACTGGCATTTCTGTTCCTTTCTGTCTGTGTCTTACACTCCCGGGGGGAGAATCTGATGGAGCTTGTTCAGTCATCACCTAATACGAAATGACCATAATGTACAGTTATAAGCCTAGGGAAGCCTGAGAACATGGCCTTCAATGCGTCTAGTCTTGTAAGAAATACTAGGCAATGTATTGTGCTTGGGTTGGCATGTACATGTCTTCAAATTAAGAAGAATGAAAAATGTGAATGATTCAGGGAAAGCGATAGCATAATCCAATAACCATATTGTATACAAGGAATTAACGAGCTGCACCTGGAGAGAAGGCAGGCATGCCGCCAGGGATCCAGCACAGTCAGAAGGGCTGTCAGGGTACAAGGACTGTCTAGGAGAAGCTGAGTGACTGTCTGCTGGTGCAATCTGCATTGGCTCCATCGCTGGCCCACACAGATTGCACTGTAAGAGGGGCTCTGGGGGAGCTGGAAATCTGTACCTCTCTGGGAACATGCGACACATTCTGCTTTGTGCAGAAATTTCTGGTCATATAAATTCCAGTCTTCTTTGATATCGAGAAGTCTCATATTTTTAAGCAACTGTGACTGCTACCATCTTTACAGCAATCCCACCACCATCTGTTTTGATGCCTACCCAGAAAATATGAACCAGTGGCTCCTACATTTTTTTCAAGCATTTGGTGAAATACAAAGATTTACCAGATTTGCTGAGAGGCATGATACAGTTCATATTAAGAATACAAGGAAGGTGGCGCCTGTGGCTCAAAGGATTAGGCACCGGCCCCATAAGCTGGAGGTGGTGGGTTCAAACCCAGCCCCGGCCAAAAACCGCAAAAAAAAAAAAAACAAAGAATACAAGGAAGGGCTGTGATGAAAATGACAGAGAAATGTTCAGACAGAAGAGTCAATCAATGAATTTGCCATGAATCTTATACTCCTTCTTTACCCACAGAGGGGTTGTTATCCTCTTTACACTCTCCGAACAAGAGTATGTACATTCCTGTTTTTTAAGATACTATTGTGAGATATCAGAGTATCATACACTTAACACTATCATGGACCAACCCAGGCTGCGTAACTTCAGAGATAACATTTCCATCACTGCTCCCTAAAACTGTGCAACATGGCAGCCCTGGAAATTACCTCCCTACAACATGGAAAAGCAAGAACATGAATTCATAGATGTTAACAAGCAGTGCCCTTGTACAGCTAAAGAGAAGTGTTTTATTACATAGGTGTCCTTTCAGATCATCATTCTCTCTGCTCAGCCAAGCAGCCAAGCCTACCATTTATCCACTCACTTCTCTAAAATGTATTAAGCATCTCCTAGGATCTTCCAGTTTCTACAAAGCAAGCCGAGGCTAAATTTTCAAGGTCGGGGGGAAAAATACAGTTTTTCCTCCTATTTCCCAAGATAAACCCTCAGACAGAACAAAATCATGAACCAGTACTGTCTGATTATGTCCTTTCAAAATTACTATCTAGGAACCTAATACCTAATGTAACAGCATTAATAGGTGTGATAATAGTGGGAGTATGAGAGCTCTGCTCAAAAAGGTCTGCTCGCTTCCACTATGTGAGGGTGCTGTGAGAGGTGCTATCTTTTTTTTTTTTTTTTTTTTTGGAGACAGTTTCTTTCTTTTCTTTTCTTTTTTTGAGACAGAGTCTTACTATGTCACCCTCAGTAGAGTGCTGTAGTGTCACAGCTCACAGCAACCTCAATTCTCTTGCCTCAGCCTCCCAAGTAGCTGGGACTACAGGCACCGGCCACAACACCCAGCTATTTTCTTTTTGTTGTTGTTGTAGTTGGCCTGGGCCTGAGCTCGATTTGAACCCACCAACTCCAGTGTATGTGGCTGGCACCTTAGCCACTACGCTACAGGTTCCGAGCCTTTGGAGACAGTTTCATTCAGTCACCCTCAGTAGAATGCCCATGGCATCATAGCTCACAATAACCTCAAACTCTCTGGGTTCAAGAATCCACTTGCCTCAGCTTCCCAGGTAGCTAGGACAGGATTACAGGCATCCGCCACAACACCCGGATATTTTCTTTTTCTTAGAGATGGTGGGGTGTCCCTCTTGCTCAGGCTGGGCTTAAACTCCTGAGCTCAGGCAATCCACCCACTTTGGACTCCCAGAGATTACAGGTGTGAGCTACCACACCCAGCCACAAGAAGGTGCTATTGCTATCTTTCAAGCAGAGGGCAAGCCCACCCCAGACACTAAATCTACAGCACCTTGACCTTGAACTTCCCAGCCTCCAGAATTGTGAGCAATAAATTTCTGTAACTTACACAGCCTGAGGTGTTTTGTTAGCGCAGTATGAATTGATTAAAATAAGCATGATCAGGGAATCCCAAGCTGGTTACTCTCTTCTTAGCTTCACATGGCCAGAATTCCCCCAAGTCAGACAGGGTCAATGTATTATTGCCTTAATTCTTAATTTGCATCTTTTAAACTCTGAAAGTAATCTGCTTTTTCTTGTTTCACCTTAGACATTTACAGTTCCAATTTTATCATTCTACATTTCAGATCGTTTTTTGGCAATGCTTCTTTGAAAGCATACCAATTTAGCAACGTGAAACAATATACATTTCTTGGCTTCAAAAAATACGGTTTCTTCTATAACAAAAAAATAAAAAGCATTTTGGATTATTAAGTTGTATGACTTAGCTAAGTTACACAGTTATATGAATTACTGAGCTATATACAACATGGAAGAACATATAATTATAATTAGTGCTAACATTCTTTTTCTTTTTTGGCCTGGGCGGGGTTTGAACCTGCCACCTCTGGCATACGGGGCCAGAGCCCTATTCCTTTGAGCCACAGGCACCACCCAGTGCTAACATTCTTAAGAGACCGGTCTATTTTTTTTTTTTTTTTTTTTTGAGACAGAGCCTCAAGCTGTCACCCTCAATAGAGTGCTATGGCATCACAGCTCACAGCAACCTCCAATTCCTGGGCTCAAGCGAGTCTCCTGCCTCCACCTCCCAAGTAGCTGGGACTACAGGTGCCCACCACAACGTCCGGCTATTTTTTGGTTGCAGTTATCATTGTTGTTTGGCGGGCCCGGGCTGGATTCGAACCTGCCTGCTCAGGTGTATGTGGCCAGTGCCTTAGCCACTTAAGCCACAGGCGCCAAGCCTATTTTATTACTTTTTAAAAATTATATTAATAAATTATTCATTTATTTAAATTTTTTATTTTTATGTTTTTTATTTGATTAATATGAGGGTGCAAATGATTAGGTTACATTGTTTGCATTTCTAAGGTAAAGTTCAAGTTGTAGTTGAGTCGCTGTGTACCCTTATACTGTGTGCATTAGGTAAGAGTCTACCAATTCCCCATTCTTTTCCCTGCTCCCCCTTCTCTCTCTTTTTCTTTTTTCTTTTTTAAGACAAGAGTCTTGGCTGGACAAGGTGGCTCATGCCTGTAATCCCAGCACTCTGGGAGGCTGAGGCAGGTGGATCACTTGAGCTCATGAGTTTAAGACCAGCCTTAGGAAGAGCAAGACCCTGTCTCTATTAAAAATAGAAAAACTACGTTGTGGTGGGCGCCTGTAGTCCCATCTACTCAGGAGGCTGAGGTAAGAGAATTGTCTAAGCCCAGGAGTTGGAGGTTGCTGTGAGCTGTGACACCACTGCACTCTACTGAGGGCGATAAAGTGAGACTCTGTCTCTACAAAAAAATAAATAATAATAATAGAAAAACTAGCCAGGAATTGTGGTGGGTGCTTGTACTCCCAGTTACTCAGGAGGCTAAAACAGGAGGATTGCTCTAACCCAGGAATATGAGGTTGCTGTGAGCTGTGATTCCACAGCACTCTACCCAGGGTGACACAGTGAGACTCCTTCTGAAGAAAAAACAAAAGAAACCATTTCTGATGAAGGAATGTCAAAGACTGTGCCCATGCTTTAAAAAACACTCCACAGCCTTGGCTGAAGGCAGTGACTTACGCATGTAATCCTAGCACGTGGGAGGCAGACGTGGGGGGATTGCCTTAACTCATGGGTTGGAGATCAACCTGAGCCAGAGTGAGACCTGGTCTCAAAAATATAGCCAGTCGCTGTGGCAGGCACCTGTAGTCCCAGCTACTTGGGAGGCTGAGGAAAGAAAATCGCTTGAGCCAAAGAGTTTGAGGTTGCTGTGAGCTAGGATGTGGTGGCACTCTACCAAGGGTGACAAAGTGAGATTCTGTTTCAAAAAGAAAAAAAAAAAAAAAAAACTACTCCACAGCCTTCATAACAGCCCCAGACTTTAAACCATCCACAAATCCTGGCCAGGCAAAGTGGCTCACACCTGTATCCTTTCACTCTGGGAGGCTGAGGCGGGTGGATTGCCTGAGCTTCCGAGTTCGAGACCAGCCTGAGCAAAAGTGAAACCCCATCTCTACTATAAATAGAAAAACTGAGGCAAGATGATCACTTGAGTCCAAGAGTTGGAGGTTACTATAAGCTATGACACCACAGCACTCTACCAAGGGTGACAGGTTGAGACTCTGTCTCAAAAACAACAACAAAAAATCCACAAATCCATCACCATCAAAGTAGATTAATACGTTGTGATATCATATAACCAAATACTACTCAGCAATAAAAAGTAATGAATGGGGCAGCACCTGTGGCTCAGTGGGTAGGGTGCTGGCCCCATATACAGAGGGTGGCAGGTTCAAACCCAGCAACAACAACAACAAAAAATAGTCAGGCATTGTGGTAGGCACCTGTAGTCCCAGCCTCTTGGGAAGCTGAAGCAAGAGAATTGCCTAAGCCCAAGAGCTGGAGGTTGCTGTGAGCTATGACATCATAGCACTCTACCAAGGTTGACAAAGTGAGACTCTGTCTCTATTAAAAAAAAAAAAGAAGGCGCAGTGCCTGTGGCTCAACGGGCTAAGGCGCCAGCCACGTACACCTGAGCTGGTGGGTTCGAATCCTGCCCGAGCCCGCCAATCAACAATAATGGCTGTAAGCAAAAAATGGCCGGGCGTTGTGGCGGGAGCCTGTGGTTCCAGCTGCTTGGGAGGCGGAGGCGGGAGACTCACTTGAGCCCAGGAATTGGAGGTTGCTGTGAGCTGTGATGCCACCGCACTCTATCCAAGGTGACAGCTTGAGGCTCTGTCTCAAAAAAAAGAAAGAAAGAAAAGGAATGTACAGCCACATGGATGAATTTCAAAAACATTGTTTTGAACAAGAGGAGCCAGACCCAAAAAACAAACTGTGTGATTTCATTTATATGAAGTCCAAGAACAGATAAAACTCTTCTATGATGTAAAAGTCAGAATTGAGGATTGGAACTCATTGCAAGGGGGCATTCTACAACCTTCTGTTGTGAGGGAAATATTTTGTATCTTGTTTTGGATGGTGGTTACACTAGGGTATACAATTGTCAAAAACTGTTTGAACTAAACACCTAAGATGTATGTGTTTTATTGTCATGTGGATTACTTCTGTATTTGCAAATATAAGTAACGATACCTAAGTCCTCTTCCCAGAGATTCCGATCCAATTAATCTGGGGCAGAAGGACCTTCAAACATTCTGTCAGTGCCACTGTGGCACTTTGTCACCCCATGAATAGAAACAGCTGGGACATGGATTAAGGTACAAGCCTGCGAGAGGTGGGCTTCCCATAGGTGCAGGGAGAGCCCCGAGCAAACTCTGTCGTGGCCTTTTATTGAAACATTATACAACCGGAGTTGGGGGCTCACATACTGAAGCAGCGTGCTTAATGATCACTGCGTGCTTTTTCTCCATGGGCTCGACTCCCACCCTGCTGCACCACAAATGTCCAAAGTATAACACCTGCTTACTAACCAGCAACTGATCTTATTTCATTAACATATGCAGCTGCTTGAGGGCTTGTCTCAGGGCAGCAAAACATCTCCATGACAGCTAGAAGATTGTCCTGCTCCCGGTACCTCCCTCAAGAACCTTCCACAAGCCTGGTACATAGTCTCCTGGACATTCTCCACAGGATTCCAACATAAAGTGAAGTCAAGAACCACTGCACCCATCAGCACAAGGTTCTCAGCTCAAGGGGAAGCCTACATGACATCCTTCCTTACAATCCAGTGCTGTGTATAATATAGTATCCAGATTCATTCTTACATTTCTGGAGGTCAAAAGGTCAAAATTAATCTTAAGGGGGCTCGGCGCCTGTGGCTCAAGGGGCTAAGGCGCCAGCTATGTACACCTGAGCTGGCAGGTTCGAATCCAGTCCAGGACCGCCAAACAACAATGATAGCTGCAACCAAAAAATGGCCAGGCGTTGTGGCGGGCACCTGTAGTCCCAGCTACTTGGGAGGCGGAGGCAAGAGACTTGCTTAAGCCCAGGAATTGGAGGTTGCTGTGAGCTGTGATGGCACAGCACTCTATCCAGGGTGACAGCTTGAGGCTCTGTCTCAAAAAAAAAAAAAAAATTAATCTTAAGGGGCTAAAACCAAGGTGTTCACAGGGTTATGTTCATTTATAAAATATTCTGTATGTGTTGGCCACCTCTTTGTAAAATTTTGTGATGAATGCTTTGTAAATAAAGGTAATTTTGCTATGATTTCCCGTTTTTTGTTACATATGGTGACTTTAGGGGTGACTCTTGGGACACCCTGATTCGTTCTGACTCAGTCTATTGTACAAAATACTGTTAGTTTGGGTGGCTTATAAACAACAGAAATCTACTTCTCACGGTTCTGGAAGCTGGGAAGTCCAAGAGCAAGATGGATTGGGTAACTGGTGAGGCCCCATCTTCTCTTTTTCTTTTCTATTTTTCTTTTTTTTTTTTTTGTGGAGACAGAGTCTCACTCTATCGCACTCGATGGAGTGCTGTGGAGTCATAGCTCACAGCAACCTCCAGCTCTTGGGCTCAAGTGATTCTCTTGCCTCAGCCTCCCAGGTAGCTGGGACTACAGGTGCCCACCACAGTGCCAGCTAATTTTTGATGCAGTTCGGCCGGAGCCGGGTTTGAACCCGCAGCCCTCGGTATATGGGGTCGGTGCCCTACTTGCTGAGCCACAGGCGCCGCCCCGAGGCCCCATCTTCTCAATGTAGCCTTCCATGGTGGCGGAAGTGAGTTATCTCTCTGCTATGTCTCCTTATGAGGACATCGATCCCAACCCTATGGCTCCGCTCTCGTGACCCAATCACTCCTAGTATTATCACTTTGGGGATTACAGTTGAACATATGAATTTAGGGGGACACAAACATTTAGACAATAGCACTTCCTTGTCTCTTTCAGCTTCTAGAGGCTGTCCACATTCTCAGGTCCACAGCGACATAACTCTGATCTCTGCTTCTTATCACATCACCTCCGTTGACTTTGACTTTTCTTATAAGATCAGTTACAGAGGGCTCCACGCCTGTGGCTCAGCAAAAATAAGATCAGTTACAGTGCATTGGGGCCATCTGAATAAGCCAGGATAACTCTCCCATCTCAAAATTCTTTTTTTTTTTTGAGACAGAGTCTCACACTGTCACCCTCAGTACAGTGCTGTGATATCACAGCTCACAGCAACCTCAAACTCTTGAGCTTAAGCGATTCTCTTGCCTCAGCCTCCCACATAGCTGGGACTACAGGCATCCACCACAATGCCCTGCTATTTTTTTTTGTTGCATTTGTCATTGTTGCTTAGTTGGCCCGGGCAGGGTTTGAACCCACCAGCCTCAGTGTATGTGGCTGGTGCCCTGCCCACTGAGCTACAGGCACTCAAGATTCTTAACTCAATCATATAAGCACAGTTCTTTACCATGTAAAGTAACCTGCTCCTAGGTTCTGGGGGTTAGGATGTAGATATGCTTGGGAAGCCATTATTCAACCGCAGTGTACTATTCGAAATGAGCTTTATTAGCATCAGGGAGATGACTAAATCCTCACCTAGAATATTATTGCAATCTGAAGGGCTTAGAAAGTTTCCATACCTCTAGGTATTTCTTGTAAGTGACCTACAAAAAATATTCCATATCTCCCAGGCTATAGCATTACACACCTCAGTTGTCCCAAATAGCCAGGCCCTGGGGTAATGATTAAATTAAAAGAAAACTCAATTTCCTTTTGTGAGTCCCAAGATAGGACCCATCACAAAATGAGGATTTGGGAGCAGAAACCTCTGTCTGTTGGGGGCAGGGCAAAGAGGGGCACATGTTAGTTACAATAGCAGGGAGGTGTACCTGTAGGGGCACCTGTCCTCATCATCCTATGTAAAGATTGAAAGTGGATACCATGGTGTGAATGCAGAGCGAAGGGAAAACTTCTACACTGCTGGTGGGAATGCAAGGTAATACTGCCTTTTTTTTTTAAAGAGACAGAGTCTCGCTTTCTTGCCCTTGTTAGAATGCGCGGCGTCACACCCACAGCAACCTCCAGCTCTTGGGCCCAGATGATTCTCTTGCCTCAGCCTCCCGTGCACCCTAGACTATAGGCGCCTGCCACAATGCCTGGCTATTTTTGTTGTTGTTGCAGTTTGGCTGGGCCAGGTTCAAACCTGCCACCCCTGGTATATGGGGCCGGCGCCCTACCCAGTGAGCCACAGGCGCCGCCCCAATAAGATCTTTTTGGAAAGAAGTTTGGAGAACACTCAAAGAACTAAAAGTAGACCTACAACTCGATCCTGCAATTCTTCTCCTAGGTATACACCCAGATGATCAAAAATCATTTTACAACAAAAACATTTGCTGGGCGGCTCCTGTGGCTCAGCGAGTAGGGCGCCGGCCCCATATACCGAAGGTGGCAGGTTCAAGCCCGGCCTCGGCCGAACTGCAAAAAACAAAAAAAATAGCCGGGCGCTGTGGCGGGTGTCTGTAGTCCCAGCTACTAGGAAGGCTGAGGCAAGAGAATCGCTTAAGCCCAAGAGCTGGAGGTTGCTGTGAGCAGTGTGACGCCACGGCACTCTACCCAGGGCGATAAAGTGAGACTCTGTCTCTACAAACAAAAACAAAAACAAAAACAAAACAACTTTTTATTTTGAAAGAATTTCAGACTTAATAAAATTTGCAAAAATAATACTAAGAGTTTCTGTATACCTTCACCCAGCTTCCTTAAATGTTACTACCTTATATGCCCATAGTATAATGCTCAAATTTATACTATGAAATTAATATTAATAGAAGAAATTAAAGCAATACTGTTAACCTACAAATTTTATTTAAACATTGCCCGTGGTCCTACTAATGGCCTCTTTTATGGCCCAGGACTTAACCCAGGAACCCACCTTGGATTTAGTTGTCATGTCTCCTTAGCCTCCAGCAGTCTGGGACTTGGTCTTTTTTTGAATACCATGCCCTTGACCCCTTTAAAGAGCCCCACCAGTTGTTTCTTCGAATACCACTCCTGGGTTTGTGTGACAATTGTAGTATGACTGAAGTGATGCATTTCCTCAGGGGTGCCCCCCCAAAGTGACTCTGTTCTTTGTTGACAGTATCACATCAGTACAGGATATGACTGCGGCTGGGGATGTTAGCTTTGAACACTTGGTTCAGCTGGTGTCTGCCAGGCTTCTCCTTTCTACAGTTACTCACTTACCCTTTGCATTAATATGTGTTTTGTGGGGAGATTATTTTGAGACAACGCAAATGTCTTGTTACTCATTATATACTTTTGCCTGCTAATTTTAGCATCTATTGTTGATTCTTGCCTGCCACAATGAGGGCTGTGATGTTTGCCAAATAGTGATTTCCTATTTCCATCATTCCTTCTACATTTATTAATCAGAATTCTACTGTAGGAAGAGCTCTCCATTCTCCTCCATGTATTTATTTGCTTATTCACTTATTCACATCAGTGTAGACTCCTGGGTGTTTATTTTACAGGCTGTAATCCATTACTGTCATTTTTTTTCTGTTGCTCACATCATTCCAGATGGGGCAAGTAGTTGCCTCTTCACACAGGCGCCATGGTCCTTTAGACAAGCCCTTATCATTCTTTGGCCGCTTCTTGCTTTCTGGGTCTTGAAGGTGTTCCAGGCTCATCTTGCACCCCAGCCCTGGAATCAACCCTTACTCATCGTAGAGGGCAAAGATTTTTGTCTGTATCACTGTTATATTTCTGCTGCCCATGGTGTCTAACACATGGTAGGGTCACAGTAAATAATTTTTGAATGAATGAATGAGTGAATGAATCCTAGAAAAGAATATTCATCAGCCACCTGCCAGAGGCCATAATTCATGCCCTTCCTGGCTTCTCCTAGTTAGCCTGAATTAATGGTTTAGAAGTGTGTGTGTGTGGGGGGGCTTTTCCCTCTTTCCTCATCATTTTGTCTCTTTTGGCTTACTCGCAGTGCTACCCAAGCTGGAAAGGAGCGTGGGGCATCCCCGATCTTGTAGAGTAGAAAGAGCCAAGAGCATGGAGAGTAGCCAAGGTGAACAGGCTGGCAGGATGGTGAGACAGGGCTGGCAGAACCTGGGCCTGCGTGCTGCTAATGACTTGGCGGGACAGCAGCCGTAGCAGGGTGAGATATGCTGGTGGCCAATGGCAGGGGTCCTGGGGGTCCCCCATTGGGGTGTCTGAACTTGGCGGCTGTCGAGAGCCCCTGTTTGTCTCCTAAGATGCTCAGGCCTCGCTTGAATATTTTATGAGCTTTTCTTTTTGAAAGATTAAAACTCTGTCACGTTGGCTTTGAAAAAGCCTCTGATAATCAGATTTTTATTTATGAGCTGAATTGTGTTGTGTGTGCGTCCCTGAAGAGGAAAACTGGCTGGCAGGCTTGCTATCCATGTTGGCAGACTTTTATGCCAGGAGCGAACTTGGCGAGTGGTAGCCTTTTCCTAGTCAAGAGAGTCCTGGCCTGGATCCTGGGTCGGCTGTCACTGGCATCCTCTGACAAGGCCAGCCTTCTGCGTGAGGAGGTAACTGCACTTGGACTGCCTTGATTCAGCAGTTCAGGTTTGCACAGCAGACATCTATGTTCTTGTTGATTCTGCAGTGTTCCTGGGAAGCAGGAACCAGGCAAGGATGGTTTTTCCTCAGTTTGCAGGTAGAGAAACTGAGGCCAGAATAAGGGAAGTGATGGGCTTCCATAATGCCAAGGAGCCTGGAAATCATGACAGTTGTAAAGTATCATAGTCTGGCAGACCTGACACAAAGCCTTTATGTCATCCTGATTTTCCCTTCTTATCACCAGCCTGTGAGTGAGGATGCTGAGGGCCTACAGCCAGGGCCACGTGGGGGCCTGACACCGGGTTGGAGTTGGGGGAAACGGGTAGGGCCCTGGGCCAGGCATGGGAGCCTTGTAGCTCCTGGGTCCCAAATGGGGAATTGCTGTACCCCCATAGTCCTGGTAAGCTTCTCTCAAGCAATTTCCATGGCAATGCATGGTTCCTTGAGACGTTTGCCTCGAAGTTGTTAGTGTAGAGACCCTTAGTTTTTTCTAAGGTGGGGAGGTGCCTGCAGGGTATAGCCCATGTAGTTTGCAAAAGTGCTGGGGAGAAGGTTCTGTAAGAGAGAAGCAGATCTTGATTTTTAACTTATTTTCAGAATCTCCATTTACCTACCTGTAAAGTAGGGATGCATGAGCTTACCTTGTAAGGTATTGTGAGAATTAAATGACAGAACGGATGTGAAGTGCCAAGTACAGTGATGATTTCTGCAGTTTGCCATGTGGCTAGTTGTAGTCTTACTTAGCCTTACGTTTGTGTCTGATGTAGCCGAGGTTGAAGATGCTACCAGGGTAGCCCTTTCACCACTGGACATCAGTTGCGTGGTGTGTTTTCCTTGCTAGGATGCACACTACACAGGGCAGGGACAGTGGCAGTCCCATTGGCAGCCCCAGCTCAGCATCCGTGTCTTAAAACCTGGCACAGATCAGTTGCTAAATGGTCTTTTAAAAAGTTACCTGAGTGTATATATATATATTCATTTCTTATGAAAGCATCCTTCAGACCAAAGTTGGAATTCTGAGTCTCGTTTCTTCCACTTAATAGCCAGGTGACCATAGGCAAATTATTTCACCTCTGTGGTTGGTTTCCTCATCTGTAAAATTGGGTCAGTATTACACACCTAGATTTAGATCTAAACTTCACAGAGAATGAGTGCAGAACATGTAGGTACAGGCCCAGGGCAGCATTGGTGGGCCCAGGCTGGTAGTTGTTGGAGAAGGGGACTGCTCTTATGATATCATCTACTTTTGTGGGGTGGAAAGCTCTTTATGAGGCCAGAGGTCCAGAGCTGCTCTGGCTTCCACCTGTTAGACTGAGGCTGTTCTCTGTTTAAGTCAGTTTGGTCAAAGCCTTCTTTTTTGGTTATTACCCAGCAGAGGATCCAGTCTAGTTTCTCAGAGTCACAAAACACTCATATCTGAAGAAGAAACCTGAGAGGCTGCAGAGTCTAGGGTCACCGACTCTGGTCCTGACCAGCTGGGAATGTGTTGTGATCTCCCTTGATAGAAGAAAAGGAAATAGCACATGATCTATATAGACTCTAGAAGGAAGGAAGCAGGAGCAGGTTCTGTTCTCCTCAGGAGAAATGGAACTTTCTGAATGTCATACCATCCTGAAAGGTGCTGCAAATCAAATCCCCCACTTTACTACTCCTTGTATTAATATAGAAGATTTTAATGACAAAGCTTTTCATAAAGCAAAAGATGCCTTCTATAAAGTGAATCATCACTCCTGATGCTCCCATTATATAAACCTGGCCTTTCTTATGTTGTGTTTTTTTTTGCTTCTATTATTATTTTTATTATCCAAAGCAATGCTTATTCACAGTTGGGAAGTCTAGATGAGCAAAAAGGAATAAAAAAATCAAAATCACCCAGAACCTTCCCACCCAGAGATAATCACTCTGGGTATTAACATTTGATGTGTTGATATTTTGATGTATGTACTCAATATGCGTATGACATATACACAACTTAAAAGCTTATTCCTTCAAGAAGTATTTATTGAGTGTCTAGTCTGTGCACAGTCCTAGAGGTAAATCAGGGACCAAAAATAAATACAGTTCTTCTAGGAAACAATTTATGTAGATAAAAGAAAGAGGATATTTTAGAGCAGAAATGGAATTAAGGAAAGGCCTGAGATTGCTAGTGAAAGTTACCTTGGGCTCTGAGACTTTTGATCTTATGTTGAAGTGGTTGAACATGAAGTAGGGGGCTGGATGAAGCAGAGTGAAGACAAGCTGGCAGCTACATGGAGGAGCAGCTTATACTGTCCAAACAATAAGTTTGGGGTTGGTATCTTAAGTTATGTACATTGGTAGACAAAGGCAGGACTGAGGGGGATTTTTTGTTAGTTTGTGTTTTTGAGGTGGATATCTAGTTGTTCTAGAATCATTTGTTAAAAAGACTATTTTTCCTTTATCCAGTTGCCTTTGGTACTCTGTCAAAGATAAGCTGGCTCTATTTGTGTGGGTCTCTTTCTGGGTTTTCTATTCTGTTTCACTTAATCTACTTGTTTATTCTTTTGCCAATACTACACTGTGTCGCTTACTGTAGCTGTCTAGTAAGTCTTGAAGTTGGGTAGTGTCAATCCTTCAGCTTTTTTGTTGTTCTTCAGTGTTGCATTGGCTGTTCTGGGTCTTTTATCTTTCCATATGTACTTTAGAATCAGTCTGTTGATATTCACAAAATAACTTGCTGGGCTTTGGATTGGGATTGAGTTGAATTTGTAGATAAAACACCATGAACATGGAATATCTCTTCACTTACTTAGATTTTTTTATTTATTTCATCAGAGTTTTATAGTTTTCTTTGTGTACTCTGTACATGTTTTGCTAGATATTTATATCTAAGTGTTTTTTTTTTATGCTAATGTAAGTGGCCTTGTGTTTTCAATTTTAGAGTCCAATTCTTCACTGCTGGTATACATGAAAGCATTGGACTTTTGTATATTAACCTTGTATTCTGCAACCTTCCTATAACTGCTTATTAGTTCCAGTTTTTAAAAATTGATTCTTTAGTATTTTCTATATAGAAAATTATGTCTTCTCTAAATAAAGTTTTATTTCTTCCTTCCTGATATGTATGCCTTTTATTTCCTTTTCTTGTCTTATTGCATTAGCTAGAACTTCCAGTCTGATGCTGAATAGGAGTGGTGAGAGAGGATGTCTTTACTTTATTCCTGATCTTAGGAGGAATATTTAGTTTCTCACCATTAAGTATGATGCTAGCTCTAATTTTTGTAGATATTCTTTATTATGTTGAGGAAGTTACGTGTATTCTCTTTTTCTAGTTTGTTAAGAGTTTTTATTATAAATGAGTGTCATATTTTGTCAAATGCACATCTTTTGACACAATCATATGATTTTTCTTCTTTTGGCTGTTGATGTGATGGATGAAACTATTGATTTTTGAGTGTTGACCCAACCTTGCAAACCTGGAATAAATCCCATTTGGATACATTTTTGGATTCAGTTTGTTAATATTTTGTTAATGATTTATGCATCTATGTTTAAAAGTGACAACGTTCTATATTTTTTTTTTCTTGGACTTGAACTGTCTTAGTCTGATTTTGGTACAGGTTAAAAATCCTTTTTTTGAAATGCTTAGGATCAGAAGTATTTTTGGATGTTTTCAAATTTTGGAATATTTTCACTTTACTTATGGATTGGAGACCAAAGATACCAAATCTGAAATTTTTCAATGAGCATTTCCTTTGAGTATCATGTCAGCACTCTGAAAGTTTCAGATTTTGGAGCATTTCCGATTTCAGATTTGTGGATTGGGGATACTCAACTTGTATTTGAGTAATGTTGATCTTATGGAAAGAATTAGGAAGTTCCTTCAGTTTCTATCTCCTTGAAGAGATTATAGAAAATTGGTATCATTTTGTCCTGGGGTCTTTGGTAGACTTTACACCTTGGGTGTAAGGCTTTTGTTTTTGAAAGGTTATTAATGACAGAGTCAATTTTCTTAATAGATATAGGCATACGTAGACAATAGTTTTGTCCTTTTATGAGTTTCAGTAGATTGTGTCTTTCAAGGAATTGGTCCATTTTGTCTAAGTTACTAAATTTGTGGTCAAAGTGCTGTATGTAATATTCCTTTATTATCATTTTAATATTCATGGAATTAGTGGTGATGACCCTTCTTTCCATTTCTGATGTTAGTAATTTGTGTTGTCTCTTTTTTTGCCTTGGTTAGCCCAGCTAGAGGTTTATCAATTTTATTGGTCTTCATAAAAAAGACTTTTAGCCTTTAGTTTCATTTTCTCTTTTCATTTTTTGTTTCCAATTTTATTGATTCCTACTCTAATTTTTATGATTTCTTTTCTTCTGCTTGCTTTAGTTTTCTATTTCTGTTCTTTTCTGTAGTTTTATAAGGTAGCTACTTAGGTTGATTTAAAATTTTTCTTTTCTATTGTCTGCATTCAATGCTATATAATTCACTCTAATCCCTATAACTGTTTTTTAATTTTCATTTAGTTCATAATAGTTTTTAGTTTCTCTTGAGATTTCTCCTTTGACTCATGCATTATTTAGAGTTGTGTTTTTTAGTCTCCAAATATTTTGGAATTTTCTAGCAGTCTTTCTGTTAATGTCTAGTTTAAGTCCATTATGGCCTGGGAGCATATATTGTACAGTTTCTGTTCTATTAAGCTATGTTCTATGGCCTAAACTGTGTTCTATCTTGGTGTATGTTCTGTGGATACTTGAGAAGAATGTATTTTGTTGTTGTTGGAAGAAATACTCTATTAAATGTCAATTAGATGCAGTTGACAAATGGTGCTGTTTTAGTTTAACTACATACTTACTGATTTTGTGCTTGCTGCATTTGTCAATTATTGATAGATGATATTGGTGGTAGTTTTGTTTCTCCTTGAAATTCTGTTTTTGTCTCACATTCTTTGATACTGTGCTAGGTACATACACATTAAAGATAGCTGTGTCTTGGACAATTGACCACTTTATCACATGTAGCAACTTTTTTTAATCCTTGATAATTTTCCTTGCTCTGACATCTGCTGTGTCTGAAATTAATACAGCCTTTCTAAGTTTCTTTTAATTTGTGTTAATGGGGTCTATCTCTTTTGATATCTTTACTTTTAATCCATATATATCTATAACTTTATATTTAAAGTGATTTTTTGTTTTGTTTTGAGACAGAGCCTCAAGCTGTCATCACAGCTCACAGCAACTTCCAATTCCTGGGCTCAAGCGAGTCTCTTGCCTCCACCTCCCAAGTAGCTGGGACTACAGGCGCCCGCCACAATGCCTGGCCATTTTTTGGTTGCAGCCATCATTGATGTTTGGCGGGCCCAGGCTGGATTCGAACCCGGCAGCTCAGGTGTACGTGGCTGGCGCTTTAGCCCGTTGAACCACAGGCGCCAAGCCTTAAAGTGAGTTTTTTGAAGATAGCATATAGGTTTTATTTTTTAATGTGCTCTGATAGTCTCTGTCTTTTTTTTTTTTTTTTTTGTAGTTTTTGGCCAGGGCTGAGTTTGAACCCATCACCTCTGGCATATGGGGCCAATGCCCTACTCCTTTGAGCCACAGGTGCCGCCTTTCTCTGTCTTTTAATTAGTATTTTGACTATTCATATTAAAATGATTATTGATATAGTTGTATTAATAGCTACCATATTTGTAATTGTTTTCTGTTTCTTATCCTTGTTCTTTCTTCTTTTGTCTTCCCCTGTTTTTGTGCCTCCCCTGCTTTTAATTGAGCATTTTATATGATTCCATTTTCTTTCTCTTAGCATATCAATTCTTAAAACAATTTTTAATGAGTGTTGGAGAGCGTGCAATATACATTTATAGCTAATCTAAGTACATTTTCAGATAACACTATACCTTTTCACTGGTTAGTACCAGTTATGTTACAACAGAGTAGACCTAGTTACTCCCTGCCATCCCTTATTACGTTGCTTTCGATCTTTTTACTTATCTATAAGTTATAATGATCCAATCTATTGTTAATGTCATTATTTTGAATTAACTATTATCTGTTGGGTTAATTAAGAATTAGAAAAATAAACAATTTTATTTTGCCTTTATTTATTCCTTTTCTAACAGTCACTTTATATATATCTGAGTTTCTGACCATATTATTCTCCTACACTCTGCAGAACTTTTAATATTTCTTGCTAGGGCAGGTCTTTTGGCAACTAGTTCTCTTAAATTTTGTTTTTCTTTATTTCTCCACTTTTGAAGGATAATTTCATGGGATTAGATTTCTAGATTTGTGGGTTTTTTCTTTTAGCGCTTTTTTTTTTTGTTTTTGTTTTTGTGAGACAGAGTTTCACTTTGTCGCCCTTGGTAGAGTGCTCTGGTGTCACAGCTCACAGCAACCTCAAACTCTTGGGCTCAAGTGATTGTCTTGCCTCAGCCTCCGGAGTAGCTGGGACTATAGGCATCTACCACTACTCTTGCTCTTGGCTATTTTTAGAGACAGTGTCTGTCTCTTGCTCAGGCTGGTCTGAAAATCCTGAGCTCAAGTCTTCCACCTGTCTTGGCCTCCCGGAGTGTTAGGATTACAGGTGTGAGGCACGGCATCCATCTTCTAGCACTTTAAATAGTTCACTTGAATCTTTTTGTTTGTGTGGTTTCTGGAGAGAAATCCAGTGTGATTCTTGTTCTTCTCAGAGGTCAGATTTTTCCCCTCTCTTTGGCTTCATTTCAAGATTTAATTTTTGTCCTTGATTTTCTGCAGTTTGAATATGAATGCCGAGGTATAGAATGTTTGGATTTTATCCTGATTGGTGCTCTCTGAGGTTCCTGGATTTGTGGTTTGTCATTAATTTTTGAAAATTTTCAGCCATTGTTACTTCACTTATTTCTTCTGTTTCTTTTACTCTTTCTTTTCTTCCTAGTATTACCATCACATGAATGTTACACCTTTGAATTAACCCACGGTTCTTGAATACATAGTATTCAGCTATGTATTTTTTACATTCTTTTTTTCTCTTTGTTTTTTCAGTTTGGGAAGTTTTTATTTTTATCATTTCCTTTGATTCTGTCTTAGTTCCCATCTCTCTGCTTATGTTAGGGGCTGTTTCTGCATAGTATGCCTGTTCCATTAGATCCCTTTGTGTATTAATAATAATTATCTTAATCCCAAATCTCTGGCGTATCTGAGTTTGGATCTGATGCCTGGTGTATGACTCTTCAGTCTGTTTTTTGCCTTCTAGTGTGCCTTGTACTTTTTTGTTGAAAGCTGGACATGATATATCTAGTTAGAGGTCCTGAGGTAATCTACATTTTAGTGTGAATTAAAGCCACTCGTGATTATTGTATCAGGTAAAAAGAACTGAGGTGAATGGGCCTTTAGAGTGAGTTGTTATGTTTTTCTGCCTCTTGTTGTAAGGCGCTCTGTGTGCCTTACAACACTAAACTATTCTTCTCAAAATACCAAATGCCACCCCCACCCCCAAAACCTAAACAGAAACACAAAGCTTTTAATTAAAGGGATGAACTATTGTCATTCAACTACAGTTAATGATTCTAATTCTCCCATCTCTGCTGAGGACAAAGCTATGACTTCTGCCCAGCTGGGAGGCCCTCAGTCCTCTGCCAGTGAAGCTGGGGGCCTCCATCTCCATCTTGACAGTTCAGTGGAACCATTTCCTACAGCACACAGAACAAAACATTCCTCTGCCCCTCCTGCACCAGGGACTGAGGTCTCAGTTTCCAAAAAGAGGGAGAAAGATTTTAAAGAGATGAAACATTTTTATCTATTTTTCCCCTGGTCATTCTGTGTATTATACTGGGACAGACCATGAGGACATTTTTCTTTCATTATTAACTCTGAGAAGCTAGTGGAGCTCATCAAGGGTTGAGCCCTCAGGAGTTTTTCTCTCTCAGAAACTTACTTGTCATCAGTGATGTTAAACCTTTTGGCTTCCTTGTACCACATTGGAAAAAGCATTGTCTTGGGCTACACTTTAAAGACACAAACACTAAGAAAAGTTGATGAGAAAAACAGGTCTGTTCCTAGTTTTGTGATATACAACACCACAGATAAGCTAAAACGTCCTCGCATAGTCTGCATGCCACCCACAGGCCTCAGGCTGGATGCACCTGCCACATCCTTAGTCTCTAATAATTACCCCTTCCATTCCTACCAGTTACTGGCCCCAGTGGTAGCTGGTAAGCCATGATTATCTTTATTTGCTTCTCTGTCCACATTTAGGGGCAGTGGTTTGCTCTGGTGACCTCAGTTCTCTAATGAATTTTTTAAAAGTTGTGGAGTTTCAGTTTGTTCAGCTTTTTTCTCATTGTCAGGCATGGAGTGACAACTTCCAGGTTCTTTATGTGTTGGAGTAGAAAGTGGAAGTTCATATCATTTCTTTTTTTTAATCTGTTTGTATTTCAGTTTGGGTAGTTTCTATTGAACTATCTTCTAACTCAGTGATTTTTTTTTTTTCCCCTCAGCTATGTTCTGTCTACCAAGGAGCAAAGGCATTCTGTTTCTGTTTGGTGTGTATTTGATTTCTTGTGTTTTCTTTTCATTCTTTCGTAGAGTTCCCATCTCTATCTCTTTGCTAATTTTAACCATTTGTTCTTGCACGTTGTCTAATTTTTACATTACAGCCATAGCATATTAATTATAGTTATTTAAAATTAGCTACCTGGTGGCTCCAACATCTGTGTCGTATCTGAGCAGGTTCTGATGTCTGCTGTCTCTCTTCCATTTCTTCCTTGCCTTTCACTGTGCCGTGTAATTTTTTGTTGAAAGCCAGACATCATGTATCTAGTAATGGAAACTGAGGTCATAAGGATTTTAGGGTGAAATTTTAGGTTAGTGTGTCTAGGAACTGGGTTGTGTTTAATGGTTATAGGTATAGATGCCAAAAACTTCCATCAACATTTTTTTGGGTTTTGTTAACTTTTTAATTTATTTGTTTTTTCTACCTTTCCCTTTAGTCTTTGGGTTTGGCTACACACTCCTGTTTTTTTTTTTGAGACAGAGCCTCAAGCTGTCACCCTGGATAGAGTGCCATGGCATCACAGCTCACAGCAACCTCCAATTCCTGGGCTCAAGCAAGTCTCCTGCCTCTGCCTCCCAAGTCGCTGGGACCACAGGCGCCCGCCACAACGCCCGGCCATTTCTTGGTTGCAGTCGTCATTGTTGTTTGGCGGGCCCGGGGGCTGGATTCGAACCCGCCAGCTCAGTTGTACGTGGCTGGCGCCTTAGCCCGTTGAGCCACAGGCGCTGAGCCTACACACTCCTTCTTAAATGGAATCTGTGTCTTGCGGCTCTTTTACATATAATGTGCTGTTGTTACCTGTGTACTAAAGTGTTTCTGACACAGTGGTTAAATATTAGGGAGAGGAAGTGGTATCTACTTTTTAAGATTAAATCTAAATTCTTTTGTTGTTGTTGTTTGGTTGGTTGGTTGGTCTGGACTGTGGCCTTCAGAAGCACTTATCCTTTTCTTGTCTCCTTGCCTGAGACAGGAAGGCCAGAGAGGGTGGAGTTTTCCATTGACTCCTCAGAGAAGTCTGTGCTGAAGTTATGTCCCTTGAAGGCAGGCCATTGCTCTGGAGAACAGAACTGCTCTCTGACTTTTTAAAAATGATTACTTTTTTCCTGGTGGATTTTAAATGGTTACTTCCTTCTCCTAACCCTACGTGTATCTCACTGAAGCCAAGTGGGTGTTCTGTAATCTCTATCTGTTGGAGCTCTTGGAATCAAAAGCCATGAAAGTACAGTGGCTGCCCTGACACTGGCCACCCTGTCAAGCTAGTGCACGCTACTAGTGCCAGCCACTGCAGCTACAGGTAAGCAGTTACTTCTCTGCATTTGTTCATCCTTTCCAGTTTTTAGGGGAGTTTGCTCTGTGACCTCAGTTTTCCAGTGTATCTAAGAAAACTTAGATGGCAGTTCGGAAGCATGGAGGATTGAGTTGGAGGTGACAATTGAGTAGTTTTTTAGATGGACGAAACAGGAGCCTCTGAGGCAAAAGGAGCAGCAAGTGTCAGAGGTCAGGGTGCGGGTGGCACAAAGATTTGAAAGTGTGTTTGGTACCAGGGGTATATTGATTTTCGGTTTTTCTAGCTTTTTTGTTTTTGTAAGGATGGGAGGGATGATTTGCAAACTCTTTACATGTCAGAACTGAGATTGAAGCCCCCCCATCCCCGTGGGTTTTGATGTTCTCTTATTTCATGACCGTACTGGAGAACTTGGCGCCCTTAAATGAGCTGGGCCACAGGGTCACAGCCAGGGCCTGGCCATGTAATATGCCTGCTGCCTTCCACCGACCTGGCCGGGACGGATCACCAGTCTGTGGTTTGATTAGTACTTCTGCCTTTTATGAGGACAAATGATGGGTGGCCCATATGGGGTGGAAGTGCTGCATTCAGGTCCAAGCCGTGTTCTCTGGAGCTCAGTTTTCCCAGCTCTACAGTGGGTAAGAGGCCGAAGCACTTCCAGCATTCTGTGCTGTTAGGACAATAGCACAGTCTTTAGTTAATGCTTCACCAGAGGTAAGGAAATGATTTTGTAAATGAGTTTGTGTTTCCTGGAAGTATTTCCAGATGCCATCTCTGTCTTTGTTGTTGCTTTTGAATAATAAAAGGGCTTCCTAATAGAACAGGGAAAATAGCAGTCACATGACATTGTATGTATAACCAGTAACTCAGAGCCTGTTTATCTTGGCTTTTCTTCCCACGGGTGAGTGTGTTTTTTAAAAGGCATTTCCTCTGAGAACAGGCCTCATCTATGGGGCTTCCATGTGTTCTGGTAGGAGTAGAGTGGTCCAAGGGTGTGATGAACCAGTGGCCTTCATTCATTCATCCTTGCTTACAGAGGAAACCTAATGTTAAATATTGTCTGTAGGTTCTGAAGCCAAAACATGAGGAAATTGCCTTCTTCCTAGAATGCCCCCCACATCCAGAGTTAAAATACTATATGTCAGAATTCTTTGGCATTTTCTTTTTTTTCCTTTCTTTTCTTCTTCTTCTTTTTTTTTTTTTTTTTTTGAGACAGAGCCTCAAGCTGTTACCCTGGGTAGAATGACAAGTGGCATCACAGCTCACAGCAACCTCCAGCTCCTGGGCTCAAGTGATTCTCCTGCCTCTGCCTCCCAAGTAGTTGGGACTTCAGGCGCCCACCACAATGCCTGGCTATTTTTTGGTTGCAGCCGTCATTGTTGTTTGGTGGGCCTGGGCTGGATTTGAACCTACCAGCTCAGGCGTATGTGGCTGGCGCCTTAGCCACTTGAGCCACAGACACTGAGCCGTGGCACTCATTTTCTTAGGTGCAATGTTACATGAGTTATTTAGGGGCAGGAAACCTTTGCACATCTTTTTGCTCATAAAAGTATCATGTTGGCTCGGCACCTGTAGCTCAAGTGGCTAAAAGTGCCAGCCACAAAACCAGAGCTGGCAGGTTCGAATCTAGTCCAGGGCCTCCCAAACAACAATGACAGCTACAACCAAAAATAGCTGGACGTTGTGCTGGGCGCCTTTAGCCCCAGCTACTTGGGAGGCTGCAGCAAGAGAATCGCTTAAGCCCAGGACTTGGAGGTTGCTGTGAGCTGTGATGCTACAGCACTCTACCCAGGGCAACAGCTTGAGGTTCTGTCTCAAAATAAATAAATAAATAAATAAATGTATCATGTTAGATTTTGCATTTAAAACTGTGGTTAGTTTAAATCATAATCCCAGTCCTACTACTTGAATTCCTTTAAAAGTTTTTAAATTTTTGGTATACATTGATTTTCATGATGATGAACTGTATAGATGGAGAACTCCTGTTTTTTCATTTTTTAAAACTTGTTCAAAAACAAGGCTGGTCTTGAATGGACAGGAGATTATTGCCATTTTAGGAATATAAACTCAGAGATGTAATTTTCGTCCTTTAAGGCTGGTGCATGGGCGGCGCCTGTGGCTCAAGGAGTAGGGTGCTGGCCTCATATACCAGAGGTAGCGGGTTCAAACCCGGCCCCGGCCAAAAACTGCAAAAAAAAGGCTAGTGCCCTGTAGTGGGAAGCACCTAGTAGAGAAGGGAAACCCTTTATTATTTCTAGAGCGAAGTGGTGAGTGCAGTAATATACCTCTGTTCTGTGCATCACAGTTTGACAAGAATGTGCCCATATGCCCATAAGCGAAGGAGGTTCAGATTCTTTGTCTTTCTCACTCAGATCTGATCTTTCTCTTGGGCTTGTAGTGGTGCCGCTGGGGGCAACCGTGGTGGCTTGTCAACCTCTGGGGTTGGTATTGAACTGCTGCTTTTCTGGGCTGAGGACTTTGATGATGGAGAGAATCAATTTTCACATACGGCTATTTCTCTTGCCTGGATTTTAGTCTTGTTTGGAGTAGGGAAAGGCATTAAAGGCCATTTAATTAGTGCGAATTGTTTTACCTTGCATTGCGTGGTAATTATTTCTCTCCCCTCCTCCATTAGAATCCTGGGGGAATTAATGGAATTTATAAGGAGTTTTACTTTCTTAGGATTGCATTCAAGGATGGACTGAGAAGGCAGGGAAGGTTGTGTAGAGAGGTAGATACACTGTGGCTTAGTTGCTGTTTTTTTTGTGAATGGTGAGGTAAAGAAAGTGCTGAGACATGGGCCAAGCAGAAGTTGGAGGTGAATTATGGCCTGATGGAGAGGGATCCACCTTCAGTCAACAATTCAACAATAATTACAGAGCACCTGCTGTGTGCTCAGGGAAGAGGAGGGGGTCCCTGCCCTCCAGGAGCACCACAGGTCAGGGAGGTGGCAGTTTGGGAGCATGGAAGATTAATTGGGGTTGACGATTGAGTAGTTTTTTAGTTGGATAAAACAGGAGTCTGAGGCAAAAGGGGCAGCATGAGTCAAAGCTGAGAGGTCAGGAAGCAGATGGCACAAAGATGCACACATTTGAAAGTGTGTTTAGTACCAGGGGCATATTGAGAAACAGGCTGCACAGAGGGGCAGGATTTATGCCTGGCTGAAGAGTTAGGACTTCATCTTAGAGCTGTGCGGTGTGAGGGTGTGGGGACAGGAAAACGTGTTTGGGCTTTCTCTCCCATGGCCATGGGTACGGAACAAGATGGAGTTGTCTAGACTTTCTTCCCATGAGAAAGAACCATGTGTTTCTAGAAAGGTTCAGGTGCAGAGTGACCAGATCAGGTTCATGTTCTAGATCTGTGTTGCTATAATAGCCACCAGCCACATGTGGCTGTCACGCCCCTGTAACGTGGCAAGTCCAAATTGAGATGTGCTACACATGGATAATACATACAAGATTCCCAGGACTTAATGGGAAAGAGCATTGGAATATCTGGAGTATAAAATATGTCATTAATACTTCTTTCAATATTGATATTATGTTGACGTACCATTTTAATACATTGGTTTAAGTAAAAATATATTATTGAAATTAATTGCACTGTCAATTTTTACCTTTTTTTTTTTTTTGAGACAGAGTTTCACTTTGAAGCCCTTGTTGGAATGCCTTGGTGTTATAGCTCACAGCAACCTCAAACTCTTGGGCTCAAGTGATTCTCTTGCTTCAGCCTCCTGAGTAGTTGGGACTACAGGTGCCCACTACAATGCTTGGCTACTTTTAGAGAAAAGGTCTCACTCTTGTTCAGGCTGGTCTTGAACTCCTGAGCTCAATCAATCCACCTGCCTCGGCCTCCCAGAGTGCTAGGATTACAGTCGTGAGCCACTGCTCCCAGCCTTCATTTTACTCTTTTAAGTGTGGCTACTAGAAGGTTTAAAATGCCATATGTGGTTCACGTTTTATTTCTGTTGGACAGGGCTGATGGCAGGCTATTTAGTGTAGTGATTGAGTCATTCATTCAGTCATCACACGTTTAGAGATAACCTACTATGGGCCAGGGACTGCTGTGGGCCTTGAGAATACAGAGTGAGTAAGACATAACCCCTGTCCTCACAGAGGTTAAATAACTGATTGAGTAATAGAATTCAGATGTTAAGGGCTGTGAAGAAAAATGAAATGGACTTGGGATAGAGAGAGGACCAGGTTTGAGAGTCAGAGTCAGAAAGGCCACTCTGATAAACAGAAGCTGGAATGAAATGAGGAAGCAGACCTTGGATTGATGGGAAAGGCATTCCAGGTAAGGGAACAGTGAGTGCAAAGGCCCTGAGGTTGGAATGAGCTCGGTGTATTGGAAGAACAGTAGAGAGGCTCTGTTACTAGATGGGGACCATGGCAGTTAGGGGTACCCAGGTCATAGAGGGCCTTGCAGGACACTGGGAAGGGGTTGGAGGATTTTTAACTTTTAAGCCAGGATGTTCAGGAGATCCAATTTACATTTTAAGCAGATCTTCTGGCTGCCGTGACAGGGAAGAATGGAAATGAGGAGATTGGGAAGCTTAGAAGGAGCCCTGGTGCGGCCTGGAGCAGAGGGCTGTAGGGAGGTGATGGAGAGAGGGTGAGGGAGATGAGGTGGGATGATGTTTGATGTCACTGATGGGGTATGTGAAGGACAGTGGAGTCAAAGCTGACTCTAGCCTAGGTATTGGCCTGAGCGCTGGTTGGGTGGAGACACCACTGCTGTATGGGATGAGACTCTGAGGAGCAAGTATGGGTGAGATGCAGATTGGAACCACTGGGCAGGCACAGTTTAAGATGCCTCCAAGATGCCCAAGTTGAGCAAGCCCTTGGCTGGAAATCTGGAGCTTGGGTGAGCAGGGGTCAGGGCTGACTGTTACATTGAATTATCGGCACATAGATGGCAATTCACTGCGGGGCTGGAGGAGCTCACCTGGGGAGTTGGTGTTGGTTGAGAAGAGCCTCTGGCTCGGGGAGAGGAGAAGAAGCCCACCAAGGGGACGAAGGAGCAGCCAGCGAGGTGGGAGGACAACCAGGAAGGTGGAGTCCTCAAAGAAGAGAGTTTCAAAAGGAAGGAGAGACCAATCATGCCAGCCAAGGAATGTCTGCTGGGCTTGGTGACACAGGGCACTGATGACCTTGGAGAGGGTGATTTCAGTGGAGTCCTGGGGAGGTCCTGGCTAAGTAGAGAGGAGTGGAATCAACAGAACGGGAGCTGCAGGGGGTGGAGCCGGTGGGCACAAGTGAGTGTGTAGCATCCTGCTCTAAAGGGGAACAGAGTTAGGTGGGGCACTGGCCCTGGTGCTGATACCACAGCTGACTCTCTGTGGTGGGAAGCACCTGGTAGAGAAGGGAAAACCAACATTGCAGGCGAGGGCATGGGGCTCTTTGCTGGCTCAGTGACCTTGGCTTGGCAAGAGGGGTCATGTCCAGTGCCAAGGTAGTGGGAGTTTAGTTCAGCTGGGGTGACAAGTGGAAAGAGGGGCTCAGTCCACATGGAGGCAGACTGTTAGAGTCGGTGGTGGAAGATGAGTAGTTTCCTTCTGACTACATTGATGCTCTCAGGGAAAGCGGCTGTCCGCGGGCAAGCAGGTCGTTTGAGGTTTGAGGGGAAGGGAAGGGGGAGAGTCTCCAGTGCTTGTGTGAATTGAGGAGGGAAGTTGTTAGGTTGTGCTAAGGGCTCACTGGAGGATTATGGTCACACATCTCAAGTGAGACAGTCTCTGTGGTTGTGTGTGTTCCTCTAGTGTGGGGTCGGCAAGGAGTTGGCTTAGGGTTTTTGCCAGGGAGTTAAAGGATGGAGAGTAGAGATTTGAAAGTTTAGGGTTAGGGCGGCTGCGATGGGGACAGGCCTGATTTGGGCTGGGCAGGGATAGCAGAGGGCCCAGGATTGGTGGAAGGGTCTGGGAGTCTGGGGATGGGATGCTTGACATGAGATGGTGGCGTGGTGGTATCATTGTCAAGGACCAGGTCTAGGTGTCACTTGAGAGGGGGCAGAGGGAAGGGAAGCCACCAGGAGAAAGGCGATTAGAGAACTGATTGGCCACAGCATTGTGTGAATTGTTCATATTGATAAAATTGAAGTAAGTCAGGGTGCCCAGGGGCTAACTCCTGGGCACATGATGTCTAGATGATGCTACCAGGAGGGCTGGGGGATGGCGTTGCCTGGTCGAGGGAAAGCCAGGCATATTGCTTCAGTGCTGCTGCCATGTGGAAGGAAGTCAGAGGATCTGTGGTGTGGAAATGGGAAGTTGTGCTGAGGAGCATGCCTGAAGTCCAGGACAGCCCCAGGCCCAGGAAGGGTCCACTACCCACCGGTTGACATTGGGGAGGTGGTTCTTGATCAGCTGAGGAGTGGAAATAACAATGGCACCAGCCTCTTCCAATGATTACAAGGATTAAGTGGACAAAATACATGGACTGTGCTGAAGCCTCATGCTTAGTTGATGGAAAGCATCCACATACCTGGAGCACTTTTCACAGAAGCAGAACTGTCCTTATTTGAGGAGGGTTTGTTTCCAGAGTCTCCAGAAATTTGCAAAATGTGTTCCCCCAAATGGGGTTGTTGGAGTGAGAATGCAGCCTCCCCCCGGGCACCGTGAGAGGCTGTCGGTTAAGCAGGGGTCTTCAGACGCATCGCGAAGGGACAGATAATGGTACAAACTGGATTAAATTAGTTCCTGAGCTGTGTGTGGCTTGGGGCAAACGTGGGAAGTCAGGGAAGACCTTGGGTGTGAGGATGCGCCTGCCTGTGGCCCAAGCATGGAGAGGTTGGGGGCTGCCAGAGTATCCTATTTGTACGGCCCTTTTTGCTTTATAAGCTCATTTATTATAGCAGCTCCATGAAGGAGCCGTGGCAGGGTACGCAGGAACTGGGGTTCAAGACAGTTGGGCCACGCTTGGGGTCTCACATGAGCCTGGCTTTCCCCATATGCAGACCTGGGTGTCAGACTGAGGGCCTGATTTTATGCAAGGCTACAAGGCCTTTGGTTGGTTGGGGATAGAGATTGCAAGTGTCCTGGTGGAGCCCCTCTGGCTTGTGTGGGGCTGTGGGCCAGGGTCCCCTGGCCTGAGAGGAAGCTCCTTTATGGCCCAGGCCCCAGGATGGAGAGGCTCACGATGGCCACTTAGTGGTTTGGCTCCTGGTGCCCTCTCTGCCTAACAGCCCCACAGAAGCAGGTGGAAATTTTTCCCCAGATTACATCACAGTCAACTGCAGCAGGGTCCCTGTGGGGAACACCTTATCATGGTTAGGTGTTGTTTTAGGAGGTAAAGTGGAAGTTGCCATCCCAGGAGCAGATCTAAGAGAAGGCTCTGCGAATGACGTCTGGCCACCTTCCCCAATAGCATTGGGATGCCCAGAGTAGGCTATTGTGTCACTTTATCCCAGAGAAGGAACATTGCCCAGGACTGGGTTTGGATGCCTTGAATTTGAGTCTGCCACTTCCTCGCTGGGTGACCTTTGAATAAACAGTTCTCTCTAGGCTTCTGAGAAGCCCCTGACCCTCACTCTTCTTCCATCAACCCCAGTCAGTCTTAATGGTTCTGTCACTAGCTGTGGTGACCGAATAACCCAAGTTTTTGGTCTGCATGTTCTTTGAGGATAGGGCAAAGTCTCTCTTGCTCCCGCCATGCCCCTAGGACCTGATGCATTAGGTGCTCAACAAACATTTGTTGACTAGGTCACATTCGTACCTACTTGTTGTGACTCTGGGGCGCTCTGCTGGGAGGCCCAGTGGCTGCAGTAGCTGTTTTCAGGCCTGTTCCTCTGAGCATCTTCAGTTTCATTTGTGCTTACTCCAGGGGAGAGGGCAGGTGGTGGGAGATCACAGGCTAGGATTCTTTGTCTCTCTCCAGGCAAAGGTAAAGGCATTAACGCAGCGTGGTGGTCAGGAAGCAGGCTCTGGAGGCAGACAATCCTGGCTGTAATCGTAGCTCAGCCTGACCAACTGTGTTACCTTGGGCAGATCATTTCCCCAATTTGAGCCTCAGTTACTTCATCTCATAAATGGGAACAAAAAAGTCACTTTCCAGACAGTCACTCTGGCTACTCCCAGATTATTTTTCTTTAGTTTGTTGTGCGGGAATTGCATAGAGGTGAGTTGGGGCCTTCTGCTATGAGCAGCATAGAATGTGAATTGGTGCAGAATTTGGATTCTTGAAGGTATCGTGGGTCTGTGAGCAGAGTTTCTCTCTGAAGCTCATCTGTGTACTGAGAAGAATAATCAGCATCATTGGGTTGTTAAAGATCAGTTGAAATAATGTGTGAAGTGCTTAGAATAGAACTTGGCAATAATATCAGAACCTGGTATTATTACTATTATTTTTGTCTTTATTTTACTTTGTTTTCTGAAGATGCTTTGAAACATCTCTTCAGGCTTGGCCCCTGTGGCTCAGCGGGCTAAGGCGCCAGCCACGTACACCTGAGCTGGCGGGTTCGAATCCAGCCCCCGGGCCCGCCAAACAACAATGATGGCTGCAACCAAAAAATGGCCGGGCGTTGTGGCGGGCACCTGTGGTCCCAGCGACTTGGGAGGCAGAGGCAAGACACTCGCTTGAGCCCAGGAATTGGAGGTTGCTGTGAGCTGTGATGTCATTGCACTCTATCCAGGGTGACAGCTTGAGGCTTTGTCTCAAAAAAAAAAAAAAAAAAAAAATACATAATGTGTTTTAATGTTATATCCTACTATAGCAAAAGACTTCCTCTTTCTATTATTTATTTATTTGAGACAGAGTCTCACTTTGTCACCCCCAGGAGAGTACCCTGGTGTCTTAGCTCACAACAAGCTCTAACTCTTGGGCTCAAGTGATTCTCTTGCCTCTGCCTCTGGAGTAGGTTGGAACTATAGGCGCCTGCTACAACACGCAGCTCTGTTTAGAGACAGGGTCTCACTCTAGCTCAGGCTGGTCTTAAACTTGTGAGCTCAGGCAATCCACCCACCTCAGCCTCCTGAAGTGCTGGGATTACAGGCGTGAGCCATCATGCCCAGAAGACTTCCACTTTCATGTGTCCTAAACTCATCTTTCTCCAGTAATCCAGGATATCTCACTTTCATTCTGTTAGAGCTTGGTAAACAAACTGGGCTTCATCACTGCCTGTTCTAGTTTTTATATTTTGGTGCCTTTATAAAAAGTTTCATCACACATGTGTCTTCACTTAGCAGCCCTGCCAGTATCTTGGTCCATTTTTAGTGTTTCCTCTAGACTTTTTCTAGCTTTAGGTTCTCTTACTTAATGCTGGTAACTAGAACAGCACACAGATGCTACTATAGATAAAGGGTTACTGTGCATATTACTATCTTTCCATCCAGAGGTAGAGTGTCCTCTCTTATTGAATCTTTGAAGGCTCTGTGACTATTCTTACCAATAAATATCTTACAAATATCAATATCTTACACCTTCTACTTATTGTCTCTTCAAATACTTCCTTTGGTAACCCAGTGACTATGCTGTCAAAAGCCCAAGACACACGTGAAGGCCATTTGAAGACATCCTGTTTGACAGCTTCAGCTAAGCTCCCAGCCAACAGTTAGCATCACTGACAATCATGTGAACCATGCTGAATGTCCAGGCCAGGTGAGTCTTGAGATGACTGTAGCTAATACCATCTAAAACCATCTTGCAACATGAAAGACCCAAGTGATAACCCAGCAGAGCCCAGTTACCCCACAGAATCATGAGAAGTTAATAAATGGTTGTTTGAGGCACTATGTTTTAAGGAGGTTTGTTATAACTGGAACAGATACTACAGTTCTCATTCATTCAGCAAATATTTATCAAAGTTATAATATGAAAGAAACTGTGGAGGTACAACAAATAAGACATGTGCTTTACTCTTAGAAAGGGAACTGTGATGGCAAGGGTCCTAAAGCATAATACAAAGTTAAATTCTGCCATTTGTTATATATCCGAACGACAAAGGACTAAGCCCATGTTTCCCCTACATATACTTTCTACCAACTTCAAATTTTATCTATTTGACCTTTTTCACTTCAAGATATTACTTAATTCCTTTCCTTCCTTTTTATTCTCAAATTACTGCTTCTGTCACCTTTTCACATTCTCTTAGTGGCCCAAATTCTGGTTTTCAACCTTGATGTTTATATTAGTCATCTATTGTTGCACAACAAAATACCCCCAAATTTAGCAGTTTAAAACAACAACATGGCACAGCACCTGTAGCTCAAGCGACTAAATGCCCACCACATACACCAGAGCTGGTGGGTTCAAATCCAGCCCGGGCCTGCCAAACAACAATGACAACTACAACCAAAAAATAGGCTGGTGTTGTGGCAGGCATCTGTAGTCCCAGCTACTTGGGAGGCTGAGGCAAGAGAATCACTTAAGCCCAGAAGTTGGAGGTTGCTGTGAGCTGTGATGCCACAGCACTCCACCCAGGGCGACAGCTTGAGGCTCTATCTCAAAAAGAAAACAAAAAAACCCCAACATTTATTATTTCTCACAGATATGAAAATCAGGAGGTATGATTCTGACTAAGGGTCTTGCAAAAAGTTGAAATCAAGCTGTCAGCCAGGGCTGCCATCATCTCAAAGCTTGACTGCTGAAAAGTCTGTTTCCAAATATACTGTTTTAAGGCCTCTCCCGGGGGGCTGCTCCCAACATGGCACCTAGCTTTCCTCAGATCAGAGAGAGAAAGTATGCATGTGCACACACAAAAGAAACCATGGGAGCTTAGATAATCTGCTCTTGGAAGGGCATGCTATCACTTCTGTCCTTTCACTGGTTACACAGACTAATCCTGCAACAATGTGAGAGAAGACTATGTGAGAGTGTAAACACCAGGAGGTACGGAACCCTGAGGACCACCTTACAAACTAGTTGCCACAAAACACATCTCCTTAGACCTTTCCTTTTCTTGAAACAAATTCTTGGTTTTCCTGGGCAATGCTCTCTTGTGTTTTTCTGCTTCCAGAGTTTTTCTCAGCCTGATCCCTTCGATATGCTTACATTAGATTAATTTTCCTTAAATAAGTCCCATTAAATCCCTAATGGCTCCTCATCACCTAACGAGACCTGAAAATAAATAATACAGCCCTAACTTTGCAACTTAAGGGACTCAGTATCTAAAAATAATTCTCCAAATTGCAGGTAACATTTCTATTGCAGCATAGGTCATATTTCTCTTCCCTCACATGCTGTGATTTCCCTCTCCTTTCAAATGATATGAACCAACTACTCTGAGTTTTACTTCTTGCCTCATTCTCAAAGTACTTTCCTCATTTTGTATCCATTATCTTTTCTCTTAACTAATAGACTTGTCTAAATCATTCTTTAAGCATTAAGATCGACTTTCTAAATGCCTGATTTTGAGAGCTTGTCTCCTTAATTAGACCAATAGCTCCTTGAGGGTAATATCTTGCTGATAAGGTCCTGTGACCAGCTTTGTTCTCTATATTTTCCACCAAGGGAATCATCACATATTTCCTGACTTAATTTTATTTATAAACAGACCATCACATGAATTTCTCGTACAAACAAGCGAAAATCTGAACAGAAATCATCTATGATTCATTCCTTTTGAAAGTGAAAAAGACGTAAAAATATAGCTTAAAATTTATCTTTTAAAAGAGCTTTTCAGTACTTTAATTCTTTTGCTGGGTTTACAAAATAACACATCAATAAACAGTTGAAAATTTGTCAAAATTTATGCCCTCAAGCCAAGTCTCAGGAATGAAACATGTGCACACATAAATGTAAAGACTATTCTATACCCCATGACTAATATAATAAGCTTATTTTTAAACAAAATAATTGATTCTTCTTATTATACAAGTCAGACAATGAAGTTCAAGAACTTGTCCTAGAAAAAATGCCACATACCTCATTGCTGAATATCACTACAGGCACCTTCAAAGTACTTCCCTTGGGAAGTTATACACTGATGTGAGCACCTATCTACACTTCAAAGCTCTTTTTCTGGAATGGCCATCAAAACTGTCATTTTGATGTACGATATCTGACAGTTAAGTTAATGAACTCATTTTACAAAAAGTGTTTTGAAGGATGGACTACGTGCTGACATTGGTGCATAGCTTCCCAAAGGAAATACTTTGAAGGTGACCCTAGTGACATTCAGCAATGAAGTATATAGCACTTCTTCTAGGATCAGTTCATAAATTGTCATGCTTCATATAAATGAAATATAGGGCATAATGGCTCAAAATCTTGACTTTAATAGTTTTTTCATTCAACACATCCTTACTAAGTACTTACCACATGCCAAACTTTAGATGGGTACCTTTTACAGTGCTATGACCACACATATAGTAACAGAATATCCCCATTCTTACCTCATTGGCACGAGTCCCAGCATTTCATCACGTCGTTTTTCCTTTTTCTTTAGCTCTGATTCTGTTGACTTGAGTTTATCTGGAGCAAGCCGCAGTTTAGACTGCAAATCACTGATAACTTCTTGTAATTCAGCCTCTGTCTGAAAAACTCTCTGACAGACAGGGCAACAAGACTGGTTTTCATCTGCTAGCTGAGTAATGAATTGGGAGTAAACTGCCGTGGCTCCAGCCAGCATGGCTATTTAAAAAAACATATATCTCTAATGAGAAATACAGTTTTGTTAAAATGGCTGCATCTTTTGCTGTCTATTCCTCTTGCTTTATAAACATAAAATAAATAAATATTCAGATTATTAAATCTTCTTCCAAAGGGCACAATACATTCAGATTATATAAATTATTTTTTAGTAACAATAAGTAAAAAAACTTTTATTGAGAGCTTTCTATGTACCAGATACTGTTCAAAGGGTTTTACAAATATAATCTCATTTACTTCTCAATACCTTCTAAGAGTAAGGTGGTAGGTAGTTGTGTTTTTTTTTTTGTCCTGATTAGGTGAGCCAAAGGTTTATCTATTTTATTGACCTCTTCAAAAACTAACTTTTAGATTTATTGACCTTTTGTATAATTTTTTTTGTTTTCAATTTCATTTAATCCTGTCCTAATTTGGGTTATTCATTTTCTTCTGCTGGGTTTGGATTGGAATGTACTTCCTATTCCAGTTGCTTGAGATGTCCCATTAAGTTAACTTCCTC